>PVKV010003600.1:0-141733 GCA_004027835.1 Alouatta palliata | reverse complement strand
TAGACAAATGGGACCTAATCAAACTCCACAGCTTCTGCACAGCAAAAGAAACAGTCATTAGAGTGAATCAGCAACCAACAGAATGGGAAAAAATTTTTGCAGTCTACCCATCTGACAAAGGGCTGATATCCAGAATCTACAAAGAACTGAAACAGATTTACAAGAAAAAAACAAACAAGCCCATTCAAAAGTGGGCAAAAGATATGAACAGACACTTTACAAAAGAAGACATACATGAAGCCAACAAACATATGAAAAACTGCTCATCATCACTGGTCATTAGAGAAATGCAAATCAAAACTACATTGAGATACCATCTCATGCCAGTTAGAATGGCGATCATTAAAAAATCAGGAGACAACAGATGCTGGAGAGGATGTGGAGAAATAGGAACGCTGTTACACTGTTGGTGGGAGTGTAAATTAGTTCAACCATTGTGGAAGACAGTGTGGCGATTCCTCAAGGACCTAGAAATAGAAATTCCATTTGATCCAGCAATCCCATTACTGAGTATATATCCAAAGGACTGTAAGTCATTCTACTATAAGGACATATGCACACTAATGTTCATTGTAGCACAGTTTACAATAGCAAAGACCTGGAACCAACCCAAATGCCCATCAATGATAGACTGGACAGGGAAAATGTGGCACATATACACCATGGAATATTATGCAGCCATCAAAAACGATGAGTTCGTGTCCTTTGTAGGGACATGGATGAACCTGGAAACCATTCTCAGCAAACTGACACAAGAACAGAAAATCAAACACCGCATGTTCTCACTCATAGGCGGGTGTTGAACAATGCGAACACATGGACACAGGGAGGGGAGCATCACACACTGGGGTCTGTCTGGGGGGAAAAGGGGAGGGACAGCAGGGGGTGGGGAGTTGGGGAGGGATAGCATGGGGAGAAATGCCAGATATAGGTGATGGGGAGGAAGGCAGCAAATCACAGTGCCATGTATGTACCTATGCAACAATCTTGCATGTTCTTCACATGTACCCCCAAACCTAAAATGCAATAAAAAATATATATTAAAAAAAATCACTTGCTAAATAAACATATTCTTATGGTAATAGAGAGAGAGAGAGAGAGAGAAACAGAAAAAGTAAGGAGAGACAGCGCACATAAGCTCTCAAGCCTCTCTTTTTAAGACACTAATCCCATTATTAGGGCTCCACCCTTGTGACCTCATCTAAACCTAATTATCTCCCAAAGGCCTCATCTCTTAATACCATCACTTTTGGGATTAGGACTTCAACATATGAATTTTGAAGGGATACATTTAGTCCATAACAGTGCCTCTTTAAACAACCTTTAACTGTTTGCCAGTCTCTAAAACCTGTGTAATAGGCCAGGGTAAGAAGATTTAGAAATGTGGTAATAAATTCTCCCTTCCCTCTCCTTTGCTTTGGATATTTCTTTGCATTTCAGATTCAAAGACCATTTAAATACACTAGATGATAGAAACAAGAACAGTGTGTTGGACAAAAACATTTTAAAATATATTAGAAAATGGTAAAAGGTACCAGTTAAATAGCACATAAAACTTGTATGTCTTATGTAAGTCTCTCTCGTACGTAGAGAAAAACTCTAAATATGACACAAGGGACACCTGAGAAAAACTAAAAAAGAATTTGTCTAAACTTAGTTGCACCTCTTGTTTTTTGCTCAGAAGCATGGAAATGCTATTCTTATAAACCTGTAAAAGTAATTGATTTTAGGGGCAGTCAAATGGCTGGGGAGATCGTGCCAAAGTCAGTTTGCATTGGTGTTAGACACCATTCCAAATATGAAAAGAATACAGACTTATGAGAAAACTAGGGATGAAAATATTTAACCCAGATGATTAGAAAAAGTGTTCCCAAATAAGAAATGTCTTGGCATATACTGCATGTGGTTCTGGGCACGCTGGGAGTAATGGGCACTGATTCTGACCTCTCACAACCATGTTTCCTTCTTTGATAACAGCCTCTCGATTTCGTCTTGGGAAATTACGTCTTTTTCCTCTGGGGAAGTCTTGTTTGGACTGCAGATCCCCAGGTAAAGTCCCAAAGATGCTCTCCTGGGGTTTTGCATCTTGAGTGGAGTAAGCAGAGGAACAAGGACAGGTGAAGGTGTCTCTTACAGGTGGATTCTCTAGAGTATCCAGGATCCTGAATGTTTCTAAGCCAGGACTTTATTTATTTATTTATTTTTGAAGATTTTCTAAATATAACTTTTTAAAAAATATATAACATCTGTATTGGGATACAATTCACATGCCATACAATTCACTAATTTGAAGTATATGATTCAACAGTTTTTAATGTATTCACAGAGTTGTGCAACGTTACCACAATCAATTTTAGAACATTTTCATCATCTCACAAAGAAACTCTGTACCCATGAGCAGGCACTCTCCATTTCCCTCTGCACTCCAGCCCCAGGCAACCCATAATATTTCTGTTTCTGTAGATTTGCCTATTCTGTATATTTCATATGAAAGGAATCATATAATACGTGTGTTTGTTTTTTAAATAAAGGCCGGGCCAGGATGGCTCATGCCTGTAATCCCATTACTTTGGGAGGCTGAGGTATGGGATCACAAGGGCAGGAGTTCGAGACCACCTGGAGAATATGGTAAAACTCTGTATCTACTGAAAATACAAAAATTAGGCAGGCCTGGTGGCACGTGCTTGTAGTCCCAACTACTCGGGAGGCTGAGGCAACAGAATCACTCGGACTCAGGAGGCGGAGGTTGCAGTGAGCTGAGATGGCGCCATTGCACTCCAGCCAGGGTGACAGTGCAAGACTCTGTCTCAAAAAAATACACACACACACACACACACACACACACACACAAAACAAATAAGCAACAAAAACCCACTGGCTTCTTTCACTTTGCATAATGTGTTCAAGCTTTTTGTCTGTTGTAGCATGTGTTGGTACTTCATTCTTTTTATGGGGATCATATGCTATTGTATGAATGTAGCATATTTTATTTGTCCATTAATCAGTAGATAGATTGACATAAAGTGGTTTCTCCCCTTTGTTTTTGTGAGTTATTGTATGTCCTCCCAATAAATTCCTTCTCTACTTATTGCTTGAAGCTAAATAACTGTAACAGATCAAATTTTCTCTATAACTGCCCATATATAACATATATTTCAGATGCAGTGGCCCTAGGGTTTAGGTAGCACTCAGCCCTGTGTGTCATTCAACTTCTTTACAGGACTTTCAGTGAAGCAGGCTGAGTGTAAACATCATGGCAGCACAGCAGAAGTTATAGATAATTGAGTGTTTTGACTGTTGATTCAACTGTCCCATTCTCACTCACTCAGAGAGGTCCACCCTACCGAGTGTCCCAAGAGAAAAGCTCATGGCCAACAGCAGAGCCCACCCCCACCCTATGCAGAAGTATGAAGTCACAGAAACCCATTTTTATTTTCAATCCTTGTAGCTTCCTCTCAATGAACCATTCTTCCACCACCACAATGCTTTTATCCTCTTTCTTCCCTGATCTCTCAACTTCCGTTCTCATAGAAGAACCCAGTATTGGTTTTATAAACCTTCAGCATGAGTTTGAATCTCTTCATTCCCTCTTAACAAGCAAATTTGCTTTTAGGATTCTAGTGTACCCAAAGAGCACGCTGTTAATGGCAAGGCATCTGACCTCAGTTTGTTACATCTATGTAATGGGTTGGACAGGCCAGTGATGTTTCTTCTTCTTCTTCTTTTTTTTTTTTTTTGAGGTGGAGTCTTGCTTTGTCACCAGGCTGGAGTGCAGTGGCACGATCTCAGCTCTCTGAAACCTCCACCTCCTAGGTTCAAGCGATTCTCTTGCCATAGCCTACCGATTAGCTGAGAGGACAGGCATGCGTCACCATGACAGCTAATTTGTGTATTTTTTTTTTTCAGTAGAGACAGGGTTTCACAATGTTGGTCAGAATGGTCTTGACCTCTTGACCTTGTGATCTGCCTGCCTCAGCATCCCAAAGTGCTGGGATTACAGATGTGAGTTACTGCGCCCGGCCAACAGTGATGTTTCAACTTTTCTTAGCAACAGAACCAATTCTTCAAGTGCTATCATAGGTGGAAGCCTAAAACAAGGTGAGAACAAGGAAAAGCTGCTCTGTTGTTTTTGTTTTTTAACTTAGAATACCTGCCCCTGCCTTGCAAGGGTACCCCATGCTGGATGTGTTTGTAGACTGAATAACTTAGGTTTAAGGAAACCTGGTATTGGAGGAACAGGGAACGGATAGCTCTTGGACAAGATCAACCCCTACGGTGAGGTTTTCTGAAACATGGGTACCGATTCACATGCTGAAAGTCTGAAGAAGGAATGGATCTGGAAAACATCTTGGAATTGAGAGATTAAAGAAACAAAATTAGCAGCTGGCAGTGTCCACAATATCACTTACTCTGGAAGGATGCTTCTTCCTTGGACCATGAGAAAAGCTAGATTTCATATGCAGTTGAAAACGTTACATCTTTTACTCAGTTGACAGACCTTCGTCTTTGAGTAAAGTCTGATGCAGCCACACAAACCTTTGTGGTGGTGGGTGTGGGTGAGAGGGACAGAGCCAGAAAGTGCAGCTCATCCTGCTCCACACTCCCCTCTCTACTGTTTCCTGTGTGGAGGGTACAGTCAGCTACCAAGCGGACTGCATCCATCTAGGAATTCTGGACAGTCGGCAGCAGCGAGGAGGTACAGTCCTCAGTGGTATGGAGGAGAGTAGGGAGACATGAACAACCAGAAGAACAAGCTGCTGGGCTGATGACTCAGGGAGGACATGAGAAGAGAATCCTGTCTTCCTAATGGAAGAAGGTGTGCAAAGCTGATGCCAGGAGATATCATAATCTGTGCCTCAGTGCCTCTCCAGATTATCCCAGACTTGGCACCCCACCCCTGCATCAACCAGTCCCCAGCCCAGTAAGGGAGACTAACTTAGCAAATGCCCATTCCAACCACAAAGGCTCCTGCGTGACAAACTGCTCTGACGTGAGGATGCTGCTCCCGTTAAGCCTCTTTCAAAAGCCTCGTGCTGTGCTGTGTGTGTCAGAACAGGCTTGGGAAGGGATAACACTTATCCTGCTCTGTTTTTGTTCTTTGCTGTCCCAAAGTAAGAAGCATTCAGAATGAATGAGGCAACAGGGTTCACACCCTACTTCTGAGTAATGCTGTAGGTGCCTCTGGTTCTTATTATGCCCAGCTGCATCCAGAAATAGGTCTGTCGGTTTGCAGACACCATGAAGCCCAGGTCAGCTGAGGTAAAGGTGGGCCCTCATGCTGCCATAAGACACAAATAGGGACCAGACGCGGTGGGTCATGCCTGTAATCCCAGCACTTTGGGAGGCCGAGGTGGGTGGATCACAAGCTAAAGAGATTGAGACCATCTTGGCTGATATGGTGAAACCCCATCTAAATACAAAAAATTAGCAGGGCATGGTGGCAGGCATCAGTAGTCCCAGCTACTTGGGAGGCTGAGGAAGGAGAATTGCTTGAACCTGGGCGGTGGAGGTTGCAGTGAGCTGAGATCGTGCCACTGCACTCCAGCCCGAGCGACAGAGTGAGAAAAAACAAAGACATAAATAGGGCTCTCTTGAGGCATATTCCCTCACTCCCTTCTCCTTCATCTTCTCTTCAGTGATACATCAGTCAGGATAGGGTGGAATATGCTGGAGTAACAAATGCCTCCAAAACCCCCGAGACTCCAAGCAACAAAAGTTTATATCTTGCTCATGCTACCTGTTCACTATGGGTTGGCAGAAGGCAGGATGAGAGCATCTGCTCATCACAGTCCCTTAGAGACTCAAACTTTGCTGGTTCCATGCCAGGGGGCTCTGAAGGGTCTTGCAGTAAAACACTGGGTCCTAGAAGTAAGACTTCGATTCTACTCACAACACATGGGCCACAACCAGTCTCATGGCCTCACCAATCACAGAAGGGCCAAACACTGCAGTTCTCCTGTAGAGTGGGGAGAAGCAGAAATGTTTGAAAAATAGCCCTAATGATTAAGATTGATGGAAAGAATGTAGTTTTAGGGTCAGAAAAAATCTGGGTTGTAATCTTAACTCCGCCCTCCTTAGCTGTGTGACATTTAGCAAATTATTGAAGCCTGTGATCCTCAGTTTCCTCACCTCAAAAATGAGGAAATAATACCTTCCTTGGGACATCTCCTGGTGTTTGCCATAGAAAAAGGGTCATCAACAAATGTTAGTTCCCTTTCTTCCTTTTCCTATTCAAATACCTGATTGCAGGTAACTTTCTTGATGAACATGATTTGATAATCACTTTCAACCTGAAGGCTAAATGCAGATAAAGATTAAAGTGTATTGGGTTTTTTTTGTTTTTTGTTTTTTTTCCCAACTCCTATGAGGGATATTTGAATTTTGATGGGGAAAAAGTTCAGTTGGACAAATGGACTTTGAACACCATGGGATGAAACTTTCTGAACTGGCTCCTAACATGAACACCTGTGTGAAATGCTCTCCCATTGAATGTACCTAGTGACTTGCAAAAGTGATGGGATGTCACTTCTGAGATTAGGTTGTAGAAGACCATGACTTCCATCTTTTTGGTATTCTCTCTAGCCTTCTCTCTTGACCACTTTGATGATGCAGCTGCCATGCTGGAGGGGCCCATGTGGCAAGGAACTGAGGGCAGTGTCCAGATAACAAATGGCAAGGAACTGAGATTCTCAGTCCAGCAACCCACTGGATCCTGCCAGTAAACACTGAGTGGATTTGAAAGTGGATCCTTCCCCAGTTGAGCCTTCAGAAGACTGTGGCCCCAGCAACTGTGTGATTGCAGCACTGTGGAAAACCATGATCCAGAGGCACACAGCTAATCCATGTCCAGATTCCTGATCCAGAGAAACTATGAAATCATAAATGTGTGTTGCTTTAAGCCACCAAGTTTTAAAATAATTAATTATGCTGCAATAGATAACTACTACAAACACTACTGAATGCCGAGCATTCTGCTTGGCGCAGTAGCCACAGATGGGTAGAACACATCCCTGCCTTAAAGAGACAACCTTGCTGCCACTACCCATTCCTCATACTCAGCCTCTCTCCTTCAAACAAGGACATACCTTGCATTAAATCTGGCGTGGCCATGCTCAGAGTAGGCCTTTTTAGGACATACATGTTCCTCCTTTGACTTCAAATTTCCTCATAGTGAACTCTACCTTAGCTGTTATAAAAGACTGAGCACATCCATATTTCTCATCTTTATTCAAATCCTCTGATCAGAGACAATTTGGTATGGAGCTTAAAAAATCACAGATTCTGTGGTCAAGCTTGGTCCCATCACTAATTAGCTGTGTGTCTTTGGGAAAGTTAACTCACCTCTCTGTGCTTCAGCTTTGTTGTATGTAAAAGGGGATGAAATAGTGTAGGAGGGTAAAATGTGCATAGTGTAGTGTAAAGAGCATAGCCCAGCAGCTGGGATATGGGTAAGTGCTTAATAGACGTCAGCTGTCACTAATCTCAGACTTCATGCTTCATTCTACAGGCAGAGTGTTTGTCTGGTGAGTGTCTATACTCTCTCGGTGCTATTTTAGTTTCAGCAATTACATGCCATCTAAATTAGTAGACTAGGGGCAGCTGGAGCCACGATTCAGTTCAGATCTATGAGCTGTCCCCTGGCCTCCACCCAAGAACAGGGTGCCATGAATCCATGCCAGGACATTGCATGTGGAGGGTTTTTAATTTTTATTCATGTGGTAGACTTGGGTTTTCTGCCCTTTTCACCTCTTTTTGTCCCTTAGACCATTCACCTTTTGCGGGAAGCAAGTCCTTTAGCACATTCATTCACCTAAGTAATGTCATGAACACAGCCCATTAGAGGCAAGTTGTGCAGAGGATATTTTAAGTTAATTAACTAATTAGTTAATTAACTTGAGGATGTTTCACCCTGAGCAGTGAGGGTCTAAGGTGGGACAGGACTGGCCAGTGCAGCACTGAGTGTGCCAGTATAACAAGTCGGGATGGAAACTAGAAGAATAAAATTTAGGCTGGAAGGTGAAGAAGTGGACAAGAAAAGAGGAAAATACATGGAAGAGGGGTTCTGCTGGGTGTCTTTGACTGAAAGGCAACCAGAGTGAAACTTCAGACAAGTTTTGCATTATCCCCATGGCTCTGGGGCACATTCCTAATCTAAGCGTAACACCAGGCTGGTCTGTTCATGTCTTTCCAGTCCCTACAGGGGTAGAAACAGGATGGCAACATGATGTTGGTTGTTATTGTTGTTTTATGCAAAGAAGGGGTGTGGAAAAAAAAAGATGGAGAAGGTGAGAAAATGAAGGTGGAAGATCTTGAATTTCTGGGTCAGTGGATAAAGATGGCAGGCTAGAGAAAGGCTTTTCTAATCCTCCCCAACTTTCCATATGGTACCCTCCCCCTGCCCAATTTCCAGAATTATTTAACACCATAAGAGTCACATCTAACAAATATTTGCGGCTCATCAATCATGTGAAAGTATCTCTATTTACTCTAAATTTATTAAGATATTTATTTAGATGTATTAAGTTTTGAGAGTGGTTCAAAAATAAATATAATTTTTTCTTGCAGTGCTGTGAAGATAAAACGGTTTACAGAATCTCACATTCTATTTCCGACAGAGGTGCTCTGGGCAAAGTTGTTGCTTGACTTACACAGCACCATTCTCTGTAGGTGTGTACTGTGCCTGTCAGCTCTTGCTAAAGCGTCATGTTCTACCTTCTACAAATCTACTTAACTTCCTCTTAAATCACTTACTTTTCATTTTTGCTATTGGGGAATATCACATGGTTCATACTTGCCATGATTATTCTCTGTCATTCTAGTTAGAACCGCCTTTGATTGATACTAAAGCAACATCTTTCAAGCTAAATAAGCTCCTGCCTAGTTCACGAATGCTAGAATTGTGGCTAACAGATATTTATTCTTACATGGCTCCTTTCTATGCTTAGAATGCTCGGCACTTTTAGGATTTCCCTCTCACCTTCTGTCATTATTTAAAAAAGACTGAAATTCTTAGATTGTCCTTCTTGGAAGGTCAGTCATGTTTTCGCTGGTGTGGTGAATATTTGTTTTTGCCATGTAATAACCATGCGTCTGCTTTCTGGTAATCACTTCCTGGTTTCCTTGTGGGAAGTAACACCCACCCTTACTCTTAGCTTATATGGCTGAGGTGAAGTTGTGCCCAGTCCACAGTGGGAACATGTTCAAAGCTCAAGTTGATCAGTGCATAGGTCTCCCCTATCAGAGCTAATGAGGTACAATGGGTGTTGCACTGGGGCTGCAGGGAAGAGATTTTGCTTTTCTTACAGTATAAAAACCTTAGGGGATTTAAGGACTGGAGCTGCCATTGCCATCTGGCTACAGCCACCATCTGGCTTATCACATGATGCCAGAGAAGAAAGCCAGTGTAACTGAAGATGCAGTACAAAAGATTTTAAAAAATACCTGAGGCTCATCATAGTATTTTTGAGCTGCAGGCTGGTGATGCCTAAAACTGGAGGTAGCCCTGAGGTTTTCGTCTTATACAAACCAATCATTTTTCATTTTAATTAAGCCAATTTGGGCTGAATTCTCTGTCACCCGAAGCCAAAGGAATTCTTACTGATACATTCATGAAAAGGCATTTTTATGTCTGAAAATGTGGCTATCTGAAAAACCGAAGGCAGAGGAGCAAAAGCTGGAAATGGAAAGGATGTTGTAGAATGACTACTGCCAACTGTATTAACTATAAGATGAGGAAGCTGAGGGCCAGGGAGGGGAAGTCGGTGCCTGTGTCCACATAGGCACTTAGCGGTAGAGGAGAGCATGACCTATATTGGCCATCCCGTTCTCTTTGTCACTTCTTCCCACTAAGACTGGAATGGGCTTTCATTTTGACCTTTCTCATTTGGTTCCACCCACCCTCAAGAGCTCACCATGCTGAGTTACCTCTTTTGTCCTTCTGCTTCTCCTTTGCTTTTTTCTCTCTCCTATTTGATGTAGATTTCTTTCTTTAAAAATCTTTATTTTGAAATATTTCAAACACATATTACAGAAAGAACAGAAAATCACAGACACCGTGTGCCTACATCTAGATTTAACAAATGTTAATATTTTGCCATTTCCCCAGTATTTTTTGTTTAAAAAAAGAGAAGATATTTCAGTTACAGCCGAAGTCCCACTGCTTTTCCCTTCCCATCTGCTTCCCTTCTATCCTATCCAGCAGTAACTGCTATCTTAAGTGTGGTTGTATTTTTCTTAATCATGCTTTGCACTTTAAATCACAAACAGCAGATACTTCACTATTGGGCTTTATAATTGCAGGCCAATAGTACTGTACATATCCTGTTGCAGCTTCCTTTTCTCGGTGTTATGTTTTGAGATTTATTTATGTTGATGGAGGTAGATGTCTCAGTCTTTGAGTTATAATGTATCAATGTTGTCATATCTCATGAATGATAGTTTAGCTGGTTACAGATTGATGGTTGATGGTAATTTTATATACAAAATCCTATGTTGATGGTAATTTTGCCTCATCACAGCATCATCTGGCACTGTCGTGTATGTTGAGAAGTCAGCTGCCAGTCTGAATTTATTTCTGTGTAAGAAACCTATCATTAATTTCTATCTGCTTTCAAATGTTACATGTGACTTTGGCTTTTGGTTATTTCACTTCCTACATGGTCATTCATCAGTGTTGAAAAGTACTTTACCATCATCTATTTAAAGACTGTTTCTTCCATATTCTCTTTGTGTTCTTTCATTCTGAAACTCTTATTAGACATATATGAGATCTACACATTCTTCTAAACCACTTAGCCTAATCCTTTCCTTTATACTGCTTGCTGCTTTGCAGTCTAATTTCCTCACATTTATTTTCCAACCTACTAATTCATTCTCCAGGAGTATTTAATCCATTACTTAATCTATCCTTTGGGTTTTTAATTTTATTTACTACTTTTCCCGTATCTAGATGTTGTATTTGGTTCTTTTTCAAAGTTACCTGTTTTTTATAGAATCTTTATTTTTTTATTAATAGCTTGAATCCCTTTCTTTACATTTTTATTGAATTACAATTCCATAATTTAAAATACACTTTTTATGTTCTTTTTCTGATTCTTCTGTTCAAGTGCTAGAAATCTTAATTATTTTGTAGTTTTGGTGGCCATATGGTGAACTGATCTTTTGTGGAGTGTTCTTTTTTCTTTCAGAGATTCTATGGCTTGCCTTTCTAGTATATTTCTGCTTTTGCTACTACTGAGCACCCTGGGAATATCACTGTCAGAGAATCAATTTTTATTATTTCTTTTATGATATATTTTCACCTTGACCTTGATGGTTTCCTGACAGTATAAAAATCAGACTTTAGACCTCTAAGAAATGCAGCCCTGGGTTTGATTTCTAGAAAAGAAAATTTCCCCAAAACAGATGCAGTTAGAGAGAGCTCTTACTTATCAGTGCCTTGCACTGATAGGCACATATATGTTACACAGAAATGCAGTCCTTTGAGGGTTCTTATTTATTGCTTCCCAATTTGCTCAGGTCCAAAATTTTGTGTCCTTTATGTGGGAGATACATAAAATCTATCCCTGTAGATTACTGGCATCAAAAGCACTCACTCCTTTTATAGCTACAAAACCCATTCATACATTTACTGGTCTGGTTTTGATTTCCTCTTTTTTTTTTTTTTTTCCTGGAATCTAGGAATTTCCCCTTCTTTCTTGTGACTCTAGCCATGCATTTTAATCTACCCTGCGATTTTTGGTGTGCATAGGTTAAGGGATTTCAAACCATCTTGGTGTCTCTAACCCGATTCATGCTCCTTCCTGGATTCCCTTGGCCATGTTTTTCTGTTGAGGCTACTGACAAGTCTCTGGGAAATCTGTGACAATCTCCCAGCCTGCATGAATTTTGTTTGTTTGTTTGTTTGTTTTGAGACAGAGTCTCCCTCTGTCACCCAGGCTGGAGTGCAGTGGTGGGATCGCGGCTCACTGCAACCTCTGCCTCACAAGTTCCATTGATTCTCTCTGCCTTAGCCTCCTGAGTAGCTGGGACTACAGGCGTGTGCCATCACACCCTGCTATTTTTGTTTTGTTTTTTTGTTTTTTTTGAGACAGAGTTTTGTTCTTGTTGCCCAGGCTAGAGTGCAATGGCATGATCTTGGCTCACCACAACCTCCACTCCCGGGTTCAAGCAATTCTTCTGCCTCAGCCTCCTGAGTAGCTGGGATTACAGGCACCTGCCACCATGCCCAGCTAATTTTGCGTTTTTAGTAGAGATGGGGTTCCTCCATGTTGGTCAGATTGGTCTTGAACTCCTGACCTCAGGTGATCCACCCGCCTCAGCCTCCCAAAGTGCCGGGATTACAGGCGTGAGCCACTACGTCCTGCCTGGATGTACTCTTGTAAGTACAGAGGGAATGTCTCAATCTTGGTTGAGCTTTGAGCCCTGCTTCCTGGTGTTCCACTGGCTTAGCTGACTGGGCTCTGTAGTGGCTTGTCTAGGTCCCTCAAGTCACTCACAGGCCTGGTCTTGTACCCCCCTGTACATCCCTCTTGCCTCTCGTTTTTGTGACTCTGGAGACATGTGACAATGCTGGGGCTCTCTTGACACGTGCAGTTCCTTGCCCCGCCAGCCCAGTCAGGGTGCAGGTGGAGAGACTGGGAATGCCACTGCTTGCTTTCATCACAGGCTCAGCTCAGCCTGAGAGTGTGGCTTGTATCACAGGTGCTAGCCTTACTATCCTGGGATCTGGCTTCCCAGGTGGCTGCTGGAGAGGCTAGGAGGTAGACCCAAAAGTGCAAGAGAGTTGATGTCACACAGAATACATTTGGCCAAAGGAGGACAAGAGCTGGCATCATAATTCTTCTTTTCTCCTCCCCTAAGATGGACTATTCAGGCATGCGGTGGTTTCAAGCAGCCTCTTGCAGAACATCCTGAGAAAACGAGCAACCAGCTGTGCTTATTACAGAAGCTATGAGATAACCCTTTCGATTTGCTCTCCTGCCTTCCCAACTCACTCCTATTTTTTCTATACTCTAGCTTTTCTGGAGTTGTACTCCCCAATATATTCTTAACACCTAAGAATATGCCTCACGCTTCATTTGCAAAGAAACTCAGGCTAGGATTTGCTGTCTTACTGGAACGTGTAACTCCTCTTTGTTTCTAACCAGGCAGCAACTGAGAAAAGACAGAAGGCCTCTGAGAGAACAGTATGTTCGTTCCATTTTTATTTTATATGGATGTCAGCCTTGAACAGACTCTCAAAGCTTCCACGCTTTCTACCTCATGGCTGCATCATATCTTGGTGCTGGATGTGGATAAAATGGAGGCAGTGAATGGAAATGGCTTGTAGTACAAGATCTAAGCCGTGCTGCAGGGAGCCAGCCGCTAGATTCATGGTATGAGCTCTAAGTCCTTGAACTGTACAACCCCTTCTTTGGTTTACGTAATAAACTTTAACAGTAGACATTGATGGGGCCCAAGAAATCCCCCTGGTGCTGTTATTTCCTCTTTCTTTTTGTTGAACAAATTATTTTTCTCAGCCATGCCTCTGCTGAATCTGCAGGATTCTTCTGATAGTAATCTTCGTTTTAAATTTAAGGCTCTCTAAAATTTCATTGTGAAAACAATGTTCTTAACACAGTGCTTTATCACTTGAAAATGTTATATGGAAACATTTAATCATAAAATCTCAGAATATGAGAGGTAGAGGAATGCTACCATAGTACAGGGTATACAGGAGAGATTCAATATCCACTACAAGACTGAACAAACTTAAATGAAGGCACATAAAATGGTGAAAGGTCTAGGAGACTGGGAATGAGGAGAAATGGGCTTCAGTCCCACCAGCCATAATCTGTATCTCTTGAATAGGCCATTTAACCCATACAGTCCTGAAATGGATCTCTGAGTACCCTTTCTTTCCTGTGAGGAAGACTCCCAAGAAAGGTAAGAGACAGAATCCTACCCACTGCTATGGAAGCCGGGAAGGGTCAGACATACCCTCTCTCAGCATCGTGGCAACCAGGGTGCAGGCAGGTAATCTAATCTTAGCCAATTGGCTGGTTTCCCCCAGGACTTTGAATCTAAAGCTAGTGTTCCTATAAGGCAAGCAATCATTTGAAATTCATTTGGATGGTGGCAGTGTCATCTCCTTTGGGACCAGTGGTGGTGACAATGGGGCCAGCTGTTGGAATAGCAGTGCCAAACCTTATCCTTCCTGTGTCATGTTACAATTCAGTTCTTGCCCCCTTCCTTCTATGTGATGCCTGCATCTTTTTTGAACCTGGAATTTCAGTATTGCCATGGAGCCTGTGACCCGTGTGGTATCATTCCAATAGGCACCTTTGCTGCTTAACTTAGAGTTAATTTCTCTTGTAGGAACAAAAAAGCCCTATAACTGGAAGATCTAAAATTTCTCTTGTGCTCATAAAATCCTACACACTGCTGTGCAACTCTTTGGAGACTGCAAAGTACTTTTATACTCATGGTCTTATTTCATCCTCCATATAACCATGTGGGAATGCTTTATTCAAAGTTTTACATGAATGGGAGCAAACGAAGATCACAGGGATTGGTGGCCTCCTTAATATTACAAAACCAGTCCAGTGGGGACAGGGCTTGTGCCTGGATGTACTTTTTTTGTTGTTTTTTTTGATATGGTGTCTCACTGTTGCCCAGGCTGGAGTGTGGTGTGATCTCGGCTCACTGCAGCCTCCGCCTTCTGAGTTCAAGTGATTCTCCTGCCTCAGCCTCCCAAGTATCTGGGATCACAGGTGCCCACCACCACACCCGGCTACTTTTTATATTTTTAGTAGAGACAGAGTTTCACCATGTTGGCTAGGCTGGTCTCAAACTCCTGACCTCAGCCGATCCACCTGCCTTGGCTTCCCAAAGTGCTGGGTTTATAGGCATGAGCCACCACACTTGGGCCCTTGTACTTTTTAAATTTCACCATTGGAACCATGGCTGGGTTCAGATGAGATCATGAACATAAAACTGCATCCTAATTTGAAGAGTACTGTACGATTGTTATTACTGGTCAAGGTCATCCAGGGAGAAGGTGGTGGAAATGGAATGCAAAGGACGATCTTTCCAATCCTAGTCCAGTGTCAATTCTATTATTCTGTATCCCTTCCTGACAAAGGAATACTTTTATCTAATTAAGTGTACAGGTTACTTTTTTGGGGTACTTACTTTTACAGGTGGTTTTGGCATAGAAATAAGACATTTCTGGCTATCTTTAAATAATTCAAGAAATCTTTGCATGGTGTTTTTAAGAGCCACACAAAAGCATTTCCACTGCCACCCTAAATTCCTAATGGTCCACTCAAGGTAATCTAAGTACAACAGAAATTGAACCGCATCTCTTAAGTGAATTTACAACATTGGATAATTTTTTCTAATTACCCCCAACACCTTCCAAATTGTTCTAAAACTTTTCCCTTCTCAGTGCCGGTTTCTCCTGCACTTTCTTCTTGTTAAACCTAGTGACTTAATCACACATTCTTGACATTCTTGGCAGCCTCTCATCTTCCAGTAGAAAGAACAGACTGGAGTAGTTTCTCAGGTAATGCCAGGTAAGCAGAGGAATGGAGAGACAGGTAGCACCCCAATTAGTACAAACTGCTGAGCAGATGGAAATGGAATAGAAATAAAATGATCTCCACTGGAGATCATTTGGGTCCACGCAAGACCCAAATAACTAAGAAAGAAGAGAACAAGTTGAGTTCGTGTCCTTTGTAGGGACATGGATGAACCTGGAAACCATCATTCTCAGCAAACTGACACAAGAACAGAAAATTAAACACCGCATGTTCTCACTCATAGGTGGGTGTTGAACAATGAGAACACATGGACACAGGGAGGGCAGGAGCATCACACTCTGGGGTCTGTCAGGGGGAAATAGGGGAGGGACAGTGGGGGGTGGGGAGTTGGGGACAGATAGTATGGGGAGAAATGCCAGATATAGATGATGGGGAGGAAGGCAGCAAATTGCCATGTGTATACCTATGCAACAATTTTGCATGTTCTTCACATGTACCCCAAAACCTAAAATGCAATAAAAAAATAATAAAGTTGATTGTAATCTTCCTTAAAGCTACATTTTATGGTTAATAAATTTAGAATTGTTGACCAAAAAAAAAGAACAAGTTCATTTTAAACACAACGTGATGGCAGCAGTAGGCAGCTGGGGGTGGCAGGGCAAGGTGATTCCTTTTACATCCGCCTTTTCAACAAATAAAATGACGGACAGTCTCATCCAGGGATATGCTTATGCCGATGCAGGGAAGATGGGGATAGGGCAATGATAGTTGTGACACCAAACTTGTATTTTGATAGCACTTTACAGTTTGCAAAGTGTGGTGGACAGAGTTACTGTCTCCCTTTTATGCATAAGAAAATAGTCTCCAAGGTGTTAGTTAAGAGGGTCCCAAGCATCACATAGCCATTAGGTGGTGAAGCTAGGAATCAAGCCAAGTGCTGAAGAGGGGCAGTGTGTAGAATGAAAAAAGAAGGAAAAAAATAACAAAAAAGTAAGGAGAGATGACTGAGAAGGTAAGTGGGAAGAAATGTAACAAAGACATCTCTCCTGACAACAAAATGGAGTGAAAAAGAAGGGTACTGATAAAATATCCACCATGAGAACATGTCTTACCCTGTATGGCATGGAGACAACACAGCTCCAGCTGAGTAGAGACAGGACAAATGATATGGCATCAAAACTTGGACATCAAGAAGCAATCCCTCACCAGACACTGGATCCTGGACTTTTAGCTTCCAAAACTGTGATAAATAAACATCTAATGTTTAAGCCATCAGGTCTATGGTATTTTGCTATCGCAGCTAAAACTCACTAAGGCAAACATAACAGAGGCCATCTCCTAGGAAATATAGTTTGGGAAACACTAACCTGTTAGATAATACCAAAATCCTACAGCAAAATAATAACAACAACAACAAAATAATAATAATAACAAGGAAAAATACCAAAATCCACAGCAAAGCCCAGACTATAAATGAAGTTTAATAGATACGAGTAGCATAGTGAATGAACAACTTCATTATCTTGTTTACACCTTTTAAAATTATCAATAATTGTCTGGCTTAAGTAATGTATTCTACTTCATTAAACAACACGATGGTCATTAGAGCTTGTGAGTAACTGTAAATTCATTTGAGTTTTAATTATTTTGGCTCTCACATAAAGACATAAGCCCAGTGAGTCAAGACTGTCAGCTGATACTTATGAAGCCTAAATTATATTTTAGGTTCATTTATAATTACTTTCACACCATGGATCATAAATAAATAGAACGTGGTGTGTTCTAATGGTCAGAAGCAAGGGCTTGAAGTCAGATGGAGGTGAATTTGAGTCCTGATTCTCCAAATGAAGATACCTAACTTTTCAACTATCTATGCCTCAATTTCATCAGATATAAAATGGGGATATTTCCTACGTCAATGGACCATATGAAGATTAAATTAGATCATATAAAAATGCTTAGCATACTACCAGAACACATAATAATGCTGAATAAATGCTCACTATTATTTTATGAACTTTGGATCATGAGTTCATTCATTTTTTTCTTTTGTAAATAATAATCTTCTTTAGCCTCAGAATATATAGTCACCAAAATGCCAATTTGGCCAGCAAGTTTCTGCATCCAGACTGATATTTACCTACATGTCATTCATAAATCATTTGGCTTTCAAGTAAAAATCCTAAGGGGGAGTATTATTATATGTGGGTGTTTGAAGGTCTCCTTTCATACCTTATCACAGAGTGTGTTTCTGAGGACAGCTACAAAAACTACAGGGAAGCAAAGCAGCCACCCTGTACTCACGTGTACTTTCCAAGGGTTTCCGTGACTGACATTTCAATGGCAGGGAGGGGCAGGGAAAGAAAAGAAGCATAGTTTCTGTATCTCTTAAGCTCCTTTAATGCCTCATCAGGAACCCAGTGCCTTTCTCAGGGCTGTCCTGGGTCAAGACGAATGCCTCTGAGGATATGCCAATAGGAGTAGAGCAGGGCTGAGGTTTTTGAGAGTCTGGTATTTGTCCAAGGATATTTGTCCAAGAACTTTCTTAGCAAAGTCAAGAATGAGGGTTAAATATTATGGTAGATACTGCAGAGTGGTGTGTCCCAATACCCTTTCTCAGCACTTTTTCTCCTGGACTGTCTTTCTTTTAGGATCTGGTAAATATTTCAGAAAAAAGGAAGCAGGAGCTGGAGGAGAAGATGGAGTACAGAAGAAAGATGAGGAAGGGATGAGGAGGAAAAGAAGGAAGAGAAGGAGCAGTAAGGGAGAAGAGAAGGAGAAAGAGGAAAGGGGAGAGGAGAAGGAAGAAGAGGAAAGGGGAGAGGAGGAGGAGGGAAAGGAGGAGCAATGGGAGAGGAGAAGAAGGAGAGGGAGAAGAAGGAGAAGGAGAAGAGAAAGAGGAGGGGAGGAAGAGGAACTGGAGGAGGAGGAGAGAGGAGAATAGGAAAAGGTAGAAGGGAAGGAAGGAAGAGAAAGGGAAAGAAAAAAAAGCCCCCAACCTCCCAGTTTTAGTTTTTGTTGATAAGACCCTAGTAGATGGATGACCTCCATCTTCAGCCTTCCCTGCGTACACATCTCTTTGCGCCGTGACCGTGCAGTGCCTCGCATCAGGAGGTGGGATCTATCTATTTTTTCACCTCTTAAAAGCTGAGCTGGCCTTGTGACTTACTTCGGCCAATAGAAGGAGGCAATGCGATGTTCTAGTTCTGAGGCTGAGACTCAAGAAGCAGAGTATGTCTCTGCCCTCCCTTGGAAACACTGCTGGGCTGCCAGCCACAACAAGCCCAAGTGAGCCTGTGGCATGATGAGAGACACGTGGCCCTGGTGCCCCATTCACAGAGGCTGATCCACTCTGTCAACCTCCAAGAACCAAGCACAACAGCCACGAGAGAGAAGAACCGCCTAGCTGAGCCAGCCACACTGCCTCTCCATACGGACAGTGGTTGTTGAATGCCCCAGTTCTGGGGTGGTTTGTCACACAGCAGTAAAGAAGGGACTGAGAAACAGAAGCGGGTGTCTGGTGGTATTGCCTTCCCTCTGTTCTGGCTCTTCCTTAAATGTCTGGGCAATGGCCTCTGAGCCTGAATATCATAACTGGAGTTTCCCAGCCATCAAGCAACTATGAGGGTGAGCACAGACATCTTGTTCTATGGGGCAGATAAGCTCTGTTGGTGGATGCCTGGTTTTCAGTTACTTGCAGCTCAGCACCACCCTGACTGAAATGAGGTATCGTCGAAAGTCTGACTGGAGTTAGTGTGATCTGTGATGGCAATTACAGAATGACATGCTGGAAGGAGATAGTGTCCTGGGATTTATAGAATCCAGATGCATGCATTCACTCATTCCTGAGTGCCCATCTGCAGACCTGTGTGAGGAGGAAGCCACATAGGTGGGAATTACAGCCTATGGGCTCTTATGGTTGGGAAGGCTGTGAGGAGTAGCCAAGTCCTGCCTTTCCCCCAGTAATCCCCTTTATGGCATCTCTGGCAGGACCCTCATTACAATGCAGCTCCTTCACTAATGTTAGAAAGTGACTTTCACTTAAGGCATAATCTGCCTACTTACTGCATGCGTTCCCTGGCCATAGCCCTACTTTCTAGTGCTTCCCAGATTGTTCCTCAGAAGCCTGCCTGCATGTAAAGGAAAGAGAGGCCTCACTCGGGTTCAGGGGTGGTGGGGATGGTGGAAGGCACAGAGTACAAGCCTACGAAACAAGTTCATAGAAGTTTAAGTGCTCTTCAAAATCATGTTTCATGTCAAGAATGCAAAAATGTAGGAGAGTAAACAGAATCTTGGTTGGTTTTAATATGGAAATCATATTTATATTTCCTACCAAGAAATAAATGTGGTCCTTGAGGGACCTATGCCACATTTATTTGGTGGCTTCCATACCTTTACTCTGGAGTATATAACACTGTGCCATTTTCCCCAATAATAATAGTTATTTGCTGCTTATTTAACATGACGATATGCTACTGTGTGAGGTACTTCACTTTCACTATACTACTATATAGTTCTCACAACAGCCCTAGCTGGTATCATTTTCTTCATAGTAAAGATGAAAAAATTAAAGTTCAGAGAGTTAAAATGATTTTTTTCAAGGACTCAAAGCCAGTAAAGTGGAAACCATATTTAAACCTAGTTCACAGGATCTTCAAAACTCATCTTTTACACTACAACTTGCCATTCATAAGCAACAGCTTCACATTTTCAGAGACAACCTTTTTCTTATCTTCTCCAAATATCCTTGGGGGAAAAGGAAACTAAAAGAAAACCACTTTACCTTTTCTAAAAAGAATCACAAATTGGTAGGCATCTATTGATTAGGGAAAATAGAAGGAAGAGGCCCATTTGAATACACCTATTAGAATCCTGAATGCATGTGTATGGTGAATAAAACTGCAGGTACCCAGGTGAAAATCTTAATCACATGCAAGGTCATAGCGGCAAGTTAAGGAAACAGGTGATGTTCCCTAATATGGAGAGGTTCTCCATGCCAGCCCTGGGCAGTCTGTGATACCCTTAGCCATCATTCTCAGCAAACTGACACAAGAACAGAAAACCAAACAGCGCATGTTCTCACTCATAGGTGGGTGTTGAACAATGAAACATGTGGACTCAGGGAGAGGAGCATCACACACTGGGGGCAGTTGAGGCGGGGGGTAGGGGAGGACAGCACGGAGTGGGGAGGGATAACATGGGGAGAAATGCTGGATATAGTATACACCTAAAGTAAAATAAAATAAATAAATAAATAAATAAATAAATAACAGAAATAATTTTGGAAAACAATAAAATAAATATGAGGGCCTTCAAAGCCAGTCTAGATTTCTAAAATACCTGAGAGACAGAAACTTAGTGAGAGAGAGAGAGAGAGAGAGTGTTTGTGAGTGAGTGAGTGTGTGTGTGTGTGTGTGTGTGTGTGTAGGAGATGTTAAATAGAATTGAGTTTCGTTTCACCATTTCCATCTATACCAAGAAACAGGTTAGAGCAGTGGTTCTTAGCTCTTACCCATGCAACACCATTCAACACCATTCAACATGAGCTGCTGAAACACATTTTCTGGCCCCTAACCCCAGATTTTCTGATTCAGTGGGTCTGGGGTGGTAACAGAAAATCTGCATTTCTAATTTGTTCATAGGCGACTCTGGCCCAGCAGGTCCAGGGACCACACTTTGACAGGCTACTAAGTCCTGAACTATTCCTGGAGCCAGCCAGATTATCAGGCAGTGGATGCATGGGGCGTCCTGGACCTAAGGGATGAATGGGGCAGACTGGCTAGCATCCACTGTCCACTGGCAACACTTCCACATTATCTGTCGGCTAGGTTATCGCAGGGAAGTTTATCAGTGTGATCCAATTTCGTAACAAGGGCCAAAGGAAGAAGTTAGATTTTAGGATCTGACATTACCCTAAACCTAGCTCTAATTGGACCTGAATTCAAATACTAGTTCTGCCACTTAATAGCTGTGCATATTTGAGTAAGTCACTTCATCTCTCTGAGCTTCCCTTTCCTCATCTGCAGCCAGAAGGTCATACTATCTACTGTGCAGAATTATTATGAGAATTAAAGAAAACGGGAGAAGGACCTGCTGGCACAAAATAGATGCTCAGGAATTGATATTGCTTCAGTGAACCGGGTAACTCATCCAACCTCCTCCAAGGGTTGTTGATTGAGGGTATTAATAGTGGAAAGATGAGGTCACAGCCAACTTGATTATTGCTTCTAGCTTGAGCTTTACCCCAGGGACTGTTGCTTCAGGGAGCTGAGTCTGGCTCAGAGAGCAATCAAAGAATCAGGGATAATGATTAGACTCCTGGAAGACTGGGAGGCATCTGGACTCACAACTTGTGGCTGCTGCCAAGAGAAAGGGATGAGGAGACCTGAACTCTTCCACTTACACAAATAATTCTGTGAGCCTATGACTCTTGCCGTTTTCTTTTCAGCTCCTATAAACCTTTCATCTTCATGCCACTGAACTCAGGCAATGGAAAATGACCAGAGATACAGGTATCAGAAGCAACGTATTAGGTCATACAAACGGTCTCTCCAGGCAAATTGTGGTGGCGGCACTAATCCAGGTAAGTGGTTGCTCTGGAACCACTGATCTTTTGTAATATTACCTGTATGTGGTTGAGATGATACCCCAAGAACATCTAACTTTCTCAAACAGACACAACGCTGTCATTTTCTAATACAACACTAGACAAGAGCCCTATGAACTAGAATAGTGATTCCAAGTTCCTTCTGTTTTATTCTAAATCTTGCATGTGAATCCATACCCATTTTTTTTTTGGTGGGGGGAAGTGGCGAAAAGATAATTATAACTAGTATTCTCTATAGAAAAATATTGTAAAGGCAAGTTAGTCACTGTCTGACCTAATTAGGTATGTACCTTTTAGAAATTGTACTGGCTTCCTCAAAAAGAGAAGCTAAGTTATTTTAGACACTGCAGCTATAATGACACAATGATACATGGGTCTAGTGAGTAATTTTATCAAATTAATTATTTCAGAGAGGACAAGTTTTTATGCTTGAAAAATCATTTCAGACTTTCAACATTTTGATCTTTGTAACTAATTTTAAAGATCACACTGTGCCTGTTCCATTTGCTCTGTGAGTTTTGCAACATTCCCAGTCAAAAGCAATAACATTCGAATTTGACCGAAGCTCCAGTCTTTATAGTCTCTCGGTGTGTCCTATCACCCTGATGATTAAAGTCAGTTGGTTGAATTAGCTTTCAGAATTTTCAGTTTTAATATCGTCACTTCAGTAAGACAGCTGTGAGCAAGGGGAATAGCTGAGCTCTTCAAGTAAGAAACACCTGAATTAATCATCAGCCTCCAACCACATCCCACCTGCCTTGATCAATGGACAAAGGACAGTCAGTACACTGTGGAGGTATTTTTCTGGGATTGGTAATGACTAGATGGCTTCAATATCCCAGTAGTTTATGTCTAGCTCCTTACAATTTAGATGACACTTCATGTCTGCTACAGAACTACATTTCTAGTAGCATTCATTAAGATATCCGTCGAGGATGAGACACTTAAATGATGTATTCTCTGCATCAATTTCAGTGAAGTCATATATTAAGAAGCATATTTTCATTAAATATCTTAATTCTTTATGACAACGGTTCTCAAACTTTCATACACATCAGAACAACCTGGAGGACATATTAAAACACACACTGCTGATCCTCACCCCCAGAGCTTCTGATTCAGTAAGTCTGGGGTAGAGCCCAAGAATTTGCACTTCTAACAAGTTTCTAGGGAATGTTGATACGATGGTATGGGAGCCACACTTTGAGAACCACTGCTTTAGAGATACTGACACTACTTCTATATTTTTTAAATTAAATCGTAATGGTTTCCCATGTGGCATAAGAAGGAGTGAGAATATAGAAGATATTGTGAAGTTCTTATCTTGCTAACTTTTTTCAAAGATGTAGAGTCTGCTCTACTTCTCTTTAACAACATAGAGAACTTTGTTAAAAACGCAAGCTCCTACATTTTCCCTCTGGCTTCAGAGATGGGAAGAGGCAGTGTGTTCATCTGGTCTAGGGACATCGGATCATATTCTTTTGACGGTGTCAGGGAAGAAATGACCATGCAAAAATATTGACTGGAACTCCTGGTTTTTCAAATGTGAGGTCACCAACGAAAACTCCAGTGATGAGGACAGACACATTTCACAGGCAGGTCCTCCAATGTGAGACAGGGAGCTCCCTCTCTAATATTCCTCATAAAGCCAAGAGGTTGGACTACATTCCCAGAGAGCACAAGACAGACCTCAGGTTTCTGCTACATCCAAAAGAGGAGCCGTCAAATAATGACAAATAGTGGTATCATTAATAGGAGTCTTTTAGACTCAGAAATCATCAACCAAACTCCTTATTCCGGCACCCGAGTCTTATCTCCAAAAACAAACAAAACTCGAGGAACACAACAGCATTGCTCTCATTCAGAATTACTTTGTTTTTATAAGTAAGTTAGCCACTGAAAGTCCCTAAGTCTATTTTCTGAGAGATGGGTATGTCTGTATGTGTGTGTATTAGAGAGAGAGAGAGAGAAAAAAAAAAAACCACAATATAGCTACTCTGCCACTTTAGTAAGATGGAGAACGCTGATGGTCCATTCTGCTTCCAGGGGTCGAGTTATGTCTGAGAAATTTGATTGTGTTGTGTCTTGAAAGAAGCTCACCTGCTAGGGCAGCATAGACTAGAGCATAGTTCCCACAGGGATGGGGAACATATACCTGGAGCTACTAGTCTACCTGGTCCCAATAGAGGCTTCGCCACTTACCAGCTATATGCTGACCAGGTTACCTAACCTCTCTGTACCTTACTTTTCTCACCTGTAAAATTCAGATACCAATAGTGGTTATCTCATAAGACTCTTAATGTTGTATAAATGAGTTAATATATGGAAAGTACTTAGAAGAGTCCCTGGCACATAGAAAATGCTCTATAAGTGCTAGCTATTATTATTTATGTCCAAATACTGTGCCATCCTTCTCCTTTTGTTCTATTTAAATTCCTCATGATAATGCTATTTAGATTGGCTAACATCCAAAATTTAGACTTCTGCCATAATTATCTACATATGGCAGCAGGATTGTTCCAGAACCACCCTAATGACTTTGATTAGAATCAATCACCTGTGCCTATTTACACAGCAGAATGATTGACAGGATTTTGGAAGGACTGGATATTCCAATTATACTCTCGTGGGGTGTGGACTGGTTTGAGCAGATACGCGAGTCAGAATCATGCTAAAAAAGATCAGTTTCTGTACATTTTATACAATCTGAGAGAGAAACCAGGAAAAAAAGCAAGAGGAGAGGGACCATTGATTCATTCAATAAAATATTGTGTAACCTGCCACTCTGTTCAGGGCACTGTACTCAGAATGTAGCATTGTGGTATAGATTGACAGGTGGGCAAGACACTCCCACCAGTAGG
The DNA here is from genome assembly GCA_004027835.1 of Alouatta palliata. NCBI lineage: Eukaryota > Metazoa > Chordata > Mammalia > Primates > Atelidae > Alouatta > Alouatta palliata. The sequence goes on along the minus strand of PVKV010003600.1, from coordinate 116,741 downwards.
GAGCTCACAGTCTGGTGGGGGAAGAGAGATTCAGAAATCAATAGATACTGCACAAGTTACTAAAGATTATAGTAGACATTTCCATGGAGCACAGAGGAGTTGCCAAGAATTGCGGTGCCTGGGAAGATGATGTCCAAAAGCAAGAAAGACAAGTAGGAAGCTGACATTTTGCAGGATGCGTTAAGACATTCTGGTGAGGACTGGTGAATTAAGACATTCTGAGCAATGCTGCACAGTACGCAAGAGCTCAAAGGTACAGACGACTTGAAGAGGGTGGAGGAGGTAGAGAAGCAGCATGATATTAAGTCCTTAGTGTTCTTAGGGAAGGACCAGGGAGTATAAAATGACAAAAAGTAGAAGATGGAGGGGTTGTGTGAGTGAGGTTAATCTCGTGTGTGGTGTGTCCGTGTACCACTGCCTATGTAGTTGTGTAAATGTACCATAAAGATTGTTCCAGGAGAGAGAGAGAGACCAAGAAGCCATCAACCAACAATTCAGAATTAATTTTCTGTGCAAAGGGAATAGGCTGGATGTATAGACTTTGCTAATATTGCTATTGGTTATCTCTACAAAGGGATATGTTTTAACAGGCTCTTCTATGATGATAATATGTATTGTCTAGCTGTCTGGAAAAACATATGCTGTGCAGCTGCCTGGAAAATAGGTTTTGGAGAGAAGGTAGCAGGCCTGTGGTTGGGTTGGGAGTTGAGGAGCTGAATCACAGACCCACTCTGGTATAAAACAGCTCTCAAACCAGTGGTTCTCAACCAGAGCTGCACAATATTATTACCTGGGAAGCTTTAGAAATGACTGATGTCTGAGTCCCAGCCTCCGAATGATGATTTAGTTAGTGGTGCAGCTGGACCAAAGGGATTTTTTAAAGTTCTCCAGACGAGTCTAACATGTAGCTGGGGTAGACAACCATAGCTCTACACCTTGGCTACCTCAAATTTACTCCTGGACCAGAAGCAGCCCCAGGGATTCTTTAGAAATGCCACATCTCCGGGCACCCTAGACTTACTGGATTAGAATCTTCATTCCCAGGTGTTTTAAGTGTATGTGACATCTTAAGAAGCACTGATCACAGTTGCGTATCAGGATCATTTTGGAAGCTTATTAAAGTTACATAGCCTTACTTCTATAGATTATGATTCAGGAAGTCTTGGATGGGGCCTTCCTTTTGCATATATTTTTTAAGTTTTGCTGAGTCAGATTTGCAACTGGGGTTGGAAACTACTGTCTCACTCTGCAGATAAAGTTGAACAGAGGGCCCAGGATGAAGGGATTTGGGTAAGATTGCTCTTGTGTAGAAATCAGGGAATGGAGAGAGGCAGACAGTACTTTCTTTCACATAAAGGGAGTTCCCTTTATGTGAAACGGTACAACCCCTCCATCTTCCACTTTTTGGAAGTGGAAGACACTGAGAAGGGAAGTACTGTGTAATCAGAGTTTGTTAGAGGGCTGCATTGCTTCTTGTAGCAGCAGAGGCAACAGATGGAGATAATAAATGAGCCCGAAGGCGAGGTCATCCTGCTGTAAAGTGACTCACAACTTCAGTGTGGTCCTCCAGAAAGGAAAGTCAAGGGGCGGAGTTTAAATTTCCTTGGACTCATCTGTATGTTGGGGTGTCGTGTACGTTATTGTGTGTGCTTGGGTGTCTTTCCATTCTTACAGGCAAGTTTCACCAGTTCAGGAGTCCCTGTGAATCATGCCTGACACTGACCTCCTTTGCCACCTGGCCTGCAGTCTATAAATGGTAGAGTGCCAGGCCTTTATAAACAGTGAGAGGGCAAGTGGTGACGGCCAAACAGAAGGAAACTGCCATGTGAGTTAGCCACAGCCCACAGATATTTTCTCTCCTCTGTCTCCATTAAGAGCGAGATAGGAACAATTTGGTTTCTAGGCAGACAATGTTGGGATACACAGGCATGAAGTCCCTGGACTGTCTCCACCCTCACTCCAGCCTTCAGTGGGTCACATGAGGACTTCAGTCCACATCTCCCGATGCCATTTTCTGCCCAGTCAGATTCTTGTCAATAAACTCTCTCAGTGCCTAGCATAGGTTCAAGTCATAGATTGAATGAATAAAAATGTTATTTTTCTTGCAATTATTATTTTAATTCAAAAGAGCAAAGACAGTAGTCTCAGAATTGCTTGCATCAGGAGCTTTTACTGAGAGCTTTGATCACCCTAAAATCTGCCTGATATTTTTATGTTTATAACTGAACTTTAGTTGAAGTGTGTAACTTCCTACCTAGTTCTTGAGCAGTACCTCAGCCCTCATGTGCAGGAGTAAGACAGCAGCTGTGAGAGCTTCATGTGCCTGGGGTGTGGCCTCAGGGCCTTGGGCATGTCCCCAGCCCTCTATTCCCTGGGACACCCAAGTAACTGTGTTCCTGAGTGGTCCCATGGGGACCTGCCTGGGCCGACTGACAGGAGGTCTCTGGGGAACACCACCCAGCCCTCCTTTCCTTCTGCCTCCAATTACCAAGGGAAGGAGGAGATTGAGAACATATTTGGAAAATGTGTTCACTGTTGCTTTTTAAAACTCTCCTACGTAATTAGGTACTACGGGGGTAGTCAACCACGAAAAGCCACCACCAGTGCTGTCAAGTTCCATAAAACAAAAAAGAAACCAATTAATCAAAACAAAGAAGAGGCTGGCTGAGCATCAGCACCTGTTTCTACCATGCCATGCTGACACCCACCCAGTTGCCAGTCTTGACTATCAGGCAAGCTCCACTTCGCCTGCATGTTTCCAGAGCCCCTGTTGATGTGGGGTGACTAAGTCTCCGACCTCCCTCCCAAGAACCCATCTAATCAGTAATAGGGCCAGCAATTTTGTTGTGTTCTCTTTGAAAAACTTCCAGGATGGGTCCCTGAATCTGACAATTGCAAAATAAAATAAAATACATCAATAAAAATCAGATTCCTAGCACTTTTTTGCACTGTACTGGCTCTGTGGTAGTATTTGCATTCATGCAAAGAGATGAAGGGTACAAAGTTCTGCTCAGACTCCATCCTGTTCCCTGATGGCTTTTGAACTTCTTCCTATCAAATCTGAGTCCTGAGAGCAATTACTCCCTAAAAACTTGAGTGATTCTAATGAAGTACATTTATTGGAGAGGGTTCACAGGAAGCTAAAGAGAAATTAAAGTAGGTTACATTATGAAGCCTTAGGGATAGCTCTTGGTACATTAGCATAATCTCCAAGAAATGGGATATTTCAAGGGGCTCTGGGATCCCAAGCCACATGGGGACGAATTTTCTCTCAAAGCTCTTCTATGAGAGAGGTGCTTTGGGGTACCAAGGTCAAAGGATGAAAGGCTGTGAGGCAGCCACTGCAGAAAGTTCCATGAAGAACACCAGAATTATTTCCACAGTGTGCGATTACCATCGCTTCCGCTATTTGTCTGATCCTGGCCCAAAGGGAGAACCTGTACTTTTTGGCAACTTCTGGTCCACTCCATTGCTGGTTCCCTTGCTGAGGCCTGCCACAGTGCCTCACAGTTTCCACAAGGAAGTGATGTATCTCATCATGTTCACTAATTGTTTCTACTTTCTTTCTATCCCAGTGCATGAAAAATATATTTCCTTGCTCTCTTGAAACCTGGCAGGTCTATGTGACTTGCTGTGGACAATGACATATGCATGGATGTCACATGCATCATGTCAAAGTGAAAACATTTAAGAGACATTTTCTATACATGTCATCCTCTGCCACATGGGCTGGGAAGATCCGTAGTTCAACTGGATAAAGTGACTCAGAGCAAAGAGCCTAAGGGTGCAGTCCCTTACAAAGGCTGGTAGGCTGAGAATGCTTCTCATTATGTGGAAAAGAGGTAAGGGACTAGAACGAAAAGGAAATGGGAGTTTGGAAAACTACATTTCAATAACTGTGTATGTTGATTAACATTGTTATTGCATCAAATAAGAAACCTCATTTTTTTTTTTTTTACACAGTTAAACTGCCAAAGGAACAGAGACCCTGATACTCTCCAGGACTTTAAACAGTCCGTGGGCCTCTGACTATGGCAGGTTGGTGGGCTGAGAAAGCTGTGTAGTTCCTAAGGAGGATATATTCCCCAGCACCCATTTCAGGTACGGCCAGGAAAAGAATGAAAAACAAGGAACCTCCTAAAGGGTAGAGCTAGGAGCCATGCCCAACAATGGACAAGGAAGCCCCTTCAGAGAGTAGAACTGCAGCCTAATCACAAACATTCCCCACCCCAGGTTAGGAACCGCTTACAATGTCTGTCAAAAGAGATTTCAAAATTGCTAAGGACCAGTGCCTGCTGAGTGCCTGCCTCCCTTCTGTCCTTTTATGAATGGGAGTGTTTGTTGTGGTTTCCCTGTCCCTGTTCTACAGCAGTGCATATGTGTGGAGGAAAGCATGTCTCTTTACTTTATAGACTTGTAGTTTATAAATCTGTAGAAAGATTAAGAACCCCCTGTAGACCAGACATAGACACTACAGCACATCACCCCATGATTATGTCAGCAAGGGAGATTGCATGTTCTGTGCAGCTACAGAATGGTGGAACCTCAGTTAGTGTAAATTTCTGAGGTACCACATGGAAGTTATTTGCTTGAAAGTACTGTGCAAATTGGCTATAAACTTTATGTGAGAAAAATAAAATCTTCGTTGGTATCCAGTCACCAAATATTTTAATTGCTCTCATCCCAGTGTAGCCTATTATTGTGATGACTATAGAACCCCATTACATAAACTTTGGTCTAAGATGGCTTATTCTGATCTCTCCCATAAAAATTCCAAAAACTTCTAAAGTTAAATATTTACATGTCTGGGGCTGGTGGCTCATACCAATATGCCTATAATCTCAGCACTTTAAGAGGCTAAGGCAGGCAGATTGCTTGAGCTCAGGAGTTTGAGACCAGCCTGGGCAACATGGTGAAACCCCAACTCTACCAAACAAAATGCAAAAGTTAGCTGGGCATGATGGTATGTGCCTGTGGCCCCAGCTACTCAGGAGGCTGGGGTGGGAGGATCACTTGAGCCTGGGAGACAGAAACTGCAGTGAGGAGAGATGGCACTGTGGCACTCCAACCTGGGTGACAGAGTGAGACCCCATCTCAAAAAACAAAAACAAAAACACACAAACAAAATTTACATATCTAGAATAAGGCCAAGTGTCCAGGTATAGCAAGATGCCAATAATGTAAACAAGTATAGGGTTTCCAGGTAAGGCCTAGTCTCTTTGCTCCATAAAGTTAGTCTAGTCAAAGAGCCAACAATCCCACTAGAAACACAGGACATATACGCACAAATAACTAAACAACATTATAAAACAACAATTTAAAGACTAGTATACCATAGACAATAACTGTTCCAGGATTCAAGTGTGGAAACAATTCATGGAGGGTGAAGTACACAGAAAAAAGCAAGACTTGTATAGAATCATAAGGTATGAGTAATATTTAAAGTAAGTGAGTGAAAAGTCAAGTAAGTGAAAAACATTTCAGGCCTCATGGATGCTGAAAAAACATTGTGCATTCTGTGAATGGTTAAGTACACCAGGCAGCTACTCACATATGGCCTGAACTAAGCAGAAGGACAATCCGAATGACTCTGAAGGTGGAGCAAGTTGAATGCCTAGAAAATGAAAGAAATATAGGAAATGGAAACCACAACATGATTCTGATCAGAAGTACGATCTGACGAAAGTCATATAGAAGAAAGATTAATCTGACAATAGACAGTTGTGAAACGGGCAGAGCAGAGAGGGTGGGGGCAGGGATTCCAGTGAGGCAGCTGCTAAATTAAGGTGGAAATGATTTGATGAAAACTCATACCGTGGGAATGGACAGAAACAAAAAGGTCAAAGGATATACTGAAGGGGAATCCACAGAACAAGGGTAAGGGGCAAGGAGTCTGTAGCAGAAGAATCAAGCAGACATTACGTTCCCGATTTTAGCTTGAGCAACTAGAGGAAAACAATATTAATGACTTTTCATCATAAAAAGACGTTGCTTTTGGAGAGAAAATGCTGACTCACCTTAGGAGATGCTGGGTTTGAGAGACGGCAGAAAATGAATGCTGGTCTCCCCCTTTCCAGTCCCAGTGCCACTTCTCTGCTAAAAAGCTTTATTATTGGAGTTCAGCAAAAAGGCCAGGGCTGAGGGAGATGCCCAAGAGTCATGCATGGAAGTACATTCTTTAAGGAAAACTGTTAAGAAAGAGAATAGTAGAGGTTTAACAAGAGCTTGGAAAACGTGCATATTTGTGGAGTGATGGAAGGAAACTATGCAGAAAAGGAGATACAGAAGGTACAGTAAAAAAAACTGTAATCTAGCAACATGAGAAATGACTTTCAAGCAAGAGTGGGAAGTGCATAGTATCACATTCTGAAGAAAAAAATAGCAAAGAGAATGAAGACTAAAATAAAGCCCTTAGTTATAGAGATTGAATTTTTCTCAGGGACCTTTGACAGTGGAGTTTAATTTATCTAGTTTTTTTGCCTGGAGAGTTACATCATCATTTGCTAAAATCTCTCACCTTCTGCATGGCTCAACATTTCCATAAACACTTTCTGATCCCTGTCCTCTTGCATCTGCCACTCAGAAAAAACGAGGAATGGGCCGGGTGCTCATGACTGTAATCCCAGCACTTTGGGAGGCCGAGGCAGGTGGATCGCCTGAGGTTAACAGTTCAAGACCAGCCTGGCCAACATGGTGAAACCCTGTCTCTACTAAAAATACAAAAATTAGCCGGTCGTGGTGGCAGGCACCTCTAATCCCAGCTACTTGGGAGGCTGAGGCAGGAGAATCACTTGAACCCAGGAGACAGAGGTTGCAGTGAACCAAGATTGTGCCACTGCACTCCAGCCTGGGTGACAGAGTAATATGCTGTCTCAAAAAAACAAACAAAAAATTTTTAAAAATGAAGAATGGATGGTCAGATAATTCCATACTTGTCAATGACACAACATTGAGTCCTACATCCAATATTGATTAGTAGAATCAATTACTGGTTAGCGTTTCCCATTCTCAGCAGCAAATGCAGGGAGTAAATGCAGCATTACACATAAGACCAGGCACTGTGGCCAGTCAAGGAAGATTTCATTTCATATGAGCAGCTTCAACAGACCTGCATTCCATGTCTCCTGCCCCATCTTTCTATTGTAAAACACAATCAAAGCATTAGAATCGGGCAGCCCTGGCCTTAATTGCCTCTCTTATCCCCAGCTATGTGCTCAGCATAATTGGAAAACAGAAAACTCCCAGATTTTAAATTACTTTTATAAAATAAAATAAAATAAAAATACATCAAGTGATCTTTTCACTCCTGCTACAATCATTGTGGTGAGCAAGAGAATCTGGAAAAAAAAAATAGGTAGAAAATAGAAGACGGGAAATAACAGTAGGCCCAAGAACAATCAAAACTGCTATTGGAATGAGTAAGTTCATTCTGAGTATGAAAATACTGGGAAAATGTCCTGGTAGGTCAGAGTATTGATTACATGCAACTCAAAGTAAGAGTCTTCTGAATGAGAAGAAAGTATTAGGGAAAGAAGTACTTTGGAGATTGTTTATTAAAGAAGAAAGGAGCAGAAAGCAGAAACTGGACCCCTTCCTGACACCTTACACTAAAATTAACTCCGGATGTATTAAAGATTTAAACATAAGACCTAACATCATAAAAACGCTAGAGGAAAACCTAGGCAAAACCATTCGGGACATAGGCATAGGCAAGGACTTCATGACTAAAACACTAAAAGCATTGGCAACAAAAGCCAAAATAGACAAATGGGACCTAATTAAACTCCAGCACTTCTGTACAGCAAAAGAAACAATCATTAGAGTGAACTGGCAACCAAGAGAATGGGAAAAAATTTTTGCAATCTACCCATCTGACAAAGGGCTAATATCCAGAATCTACAAAGAACTAAAACAGATATACAAGAAAAAAACAATCCCATTCAAAAGTGGGCAAAGGATATGAACAGACACTTTTCGAAAGAGGACATAAGTGAGGCCAACAAACATATGAAAAAATGCTCATCATCACTGGTCATTAGAGAAATGCAAATCAAAACCACATTGAGATACCATCTCACACCAGTTAGAATGGCGATCATTAAAAAATCTGGAGACAGATGCTGGAGGGGATGTGGAGACATAGGAACACTTTTACACTGTTGGTGGGAGCATAAACTAGTTCAACCATTGTGGAAGACAGTGTGGCGCTTCCTCAAGGACCTAGAAATAGACATTGCATTTGACCCAGCAATCCCATTACTGGGTATATACCCAAAGGATTATAAATAGTTCTTTTATAAAGACACATGCACCTATATGTTCATAGCACTGTTTACAATAGCAAAGACCTGGAACAAAGCCAAATGCCCATCAACGATAGACTGGACCAGGAAAATGTGGTACATATACACCATGGAATACCATGCAGCCATAAAAAATGATGAATTCGTGTCCTTTGTAGGGACATAGATGAATCTTGAAACCATCATTCTCAGCAAACTGACAGAAGAACAGAAAATCAAACACCGCATGTTCTCACTCATAGGCGGGTGTTGAACAATGAGAACACAGGGAGGGGAGCATCACACACTGGGGTCTGTTGCGGGGGGCAAGGGAGAGACAGTGGGGATATTGGGGAGGGATAACATGGGGAGAAATGCCAGATGTAGGTGACGGGGGGATGGAGGCAGCAAACCAGATTGCTATGTGTGCACTTATGCAACAATCCTGCATGATCTGCACATGTACCCCAGAACCTAAAATACAATAAAAAAAAAGAAAGGAGTCATAAAAGTGGAGAGCAGTGGCATCCTATATGAAAGAGGACCAAAAAAAAATCAGAGGACTCATAACTACGCCATCATCATCATTCTTGTCATTGTCATATGCATTAATAAAATTGTATGTTTGTACTAATAGAAAAGAATGCCTTTATAATAGGAATCTTATATACTGCTATAAATTCTTAAAGGGATAAAATATGAATAAATATATACAAATATACTGTTAAAAACGTAAAATGAGAATCCAAACACCTATACTGACAACAATTTTCTCCCAACCCTACACAAAACTAACCAGGAAGCAGAAGAAAATCTAACACAATACTTGGAAATGAATTAAATAGCCTTAAGGACACATTTATAGTTATTAAGAAAGAAACCTCTTAAAACAGAAATTCAAAAATTAAAAACCAGCAGAAATAAAAAAAATTAAAGAGAATTAATTGAACTCAAAAAAGATATGAAAGAAAAAAAGACAAAATGAAGACTAACATACAAGATGCCTAAGTGGGGGCTGTAATCCCCCTTAGATATGACACTAAGGTACATATCAAAAAAGCCCACCAGGTACCTGAAAAATGTGCTCAGAATCATCAACTCTGATGTCCTCACAAAACTAAGACTTCAAAGATAAAGAAAAAATTCTCAAGCCTTTTAAACAAAAAGATCAAATAACTTACAAGATCAGAAGAATTTAACTGTCATCAGACTTCTCAAAAAAAAAAAAAAAAGTAACATAGAAAGCAAGGCAACAATGGGACAGCATTTTTCAGGAAAAGCAAGTGTGAACCCGGAATTTCAAAACCAGGCAGATTTCCTTCAAGTGTCAAGTATGTAAAACGACAGTTTCAAGACACAAGAACTGAGGGAATTCTACATCCACGAGGCCTTCTTGAGCAATCTGTTGAAAGATAAACTCCAGCCAAGAAAGGACTTGGCAGACTTCAGAGAAAAAACAAAATGAAAAAGTGAACACACACACACACACACACACACACTCACACACACTCACACACTAAAACACAGGCGGGTAAGAGAGTAGACCATTAGCACCCGGATGCTGTATGTGACAAAGCAGAAATAATATGACTAAAAACTAGAAAGAGAAAGGAGGCAGAAAAAATGGTAGAATAATCACACTGATTGTTGTGTAGGCAAGAAGTGTAAGTTAAGAAATACCAGTAAAATTGATAACTAGATCAAAAATGTTAAATACAAGCACTTGGAACTAAGTACTATTTTAAAAAGGTAACTATTACAAAAAAAAAAAAAAAAACATGAAAATCTACCTAAATGTCAACATTTTAAGTTATAAATGAAACAGCTAAAACTGTACAGCTTATAAAAAAAAAGAAAGAAAGAAAGGAAGGAAGGAAGGAAGGAAAGAAGGAAGGAAGGAAGGAAGGAAGGAAGGAAGGAAGGAAGGAAGGTTAATAAACTACCATATCCCAAAATACTAGGCACTGATGATTTCATAGGAGAACTGTTTCCAGCCTATAGAAACCAGAGAGCCATAATGTTGTACATATGGTTCCAAAGCATTGAATATGGAGGGGAATTTCTAATTCTCTTTTTTTAAATTTTATTTTAAGTTCTGAGATACATGTGCTGAATGTGCAGGTTTACATAGGTACACATGTGCCAGGGTGTTTTGCTTCACCTGTCAACCCATCATCTAGGTTTTAAGCCCTGCATGCATTAATATTTGTCCTAATGCCCTCCCTCCCCTTGCCCACCAACCCCTAGCAGGCCCTGGTGTTTGATGTTCCTCTCCCTGTGTCCATGTATTTTCATGCTCCTCTTCCTGTGTCCATGTGTTCTCACTTATGAGTGAGAACATGCAGTGTTTGGTTTTCTGTTCCTGTGTTAGTTTGCTGAGGAATGCTTTTACACTGTTGATGGGAGTGTAAATTAGTTCAACCATTGTGGAAGACAGTCTGGCGATTCCTCAAGAATCTAGAACCAGAAATTCCATTTGACCTAGCAATCCCATTACTGGGTATATAAAGGATTATAAATCATTCTACTATAAAGACACGTGCACCTGTATGTTTATTGCAGCACTGTTTACAACAGATTTGGAACCAACCCTAACTCTTTTAATAAAGCAAGTATAACACTGATACTCAACAGGATAAAGATAGTATAAGAAAGAAGACTATCAACCAGTATCATTCATAAAGATGGACACAAAAATGCTAAATGAAATACTAGTAAACAGTGTCCAATACTATATGAAGAAAATAATATGAGATTTATTCCAAGATTGCAAATTAGGTCAATATAGGATATCCATTAATATTATACAACATAAAAATAGATCTAAAGGAAAAGTCTATGATGATCTTTACAGATGCTGAAGCTTTTGACAAAATTTAATACCCATTCCTGATTAATAAAAAAACTGAATAGGAACTGAGGGATAATTTCTCAACACAATTCTTGTGAATCAATCTCTATCTGTCTGTCTGTCTGTCTGTTTGTCTATCTGGGATCTCTGTCTATCTACCTTAGTCCTAAAGACAGTATCTTAATGGGAATGTTCTGGAGGCATTTCCACTAACCAGAAACAAAGAAGATGCCCTTTATCTCCACTACTATCCAACATTTTACTAGTGACATTCATCCAATGCAATCAGACAACAGAGAAGCTTAACTATAAGAAGTAAAATTGGCCAGGCGCAGTGCTTTAGGCCCATAATCCCAGCACTTTGGGAGGCTGAGGCCGGCGGATCACTTGAGATCAGGAGTTTGAGACCAGCCTGGCCAACATGGTGAAACCCCATCTCTACTAAAAATACAAAAATTAGCCAGGCATGGTGGTGGGCACCTGTAATCCCAGCTACTTGGGAGGCTGAGACAGAAGAATTGCTTGAACCCGGGAGGCAGAGGTTGCAGTGAGCCGAGATTGCTCCACTGCCCTCCAAGCCTGGGCGACAAGAGTGAAACTCTGTCTAAAAAAGTGAAAAAAAGTAAAACTGCCTGTATTTGCATATGATATGATAGCATACCTAGGATGCCAATAATAAAAATAACTCAAACAATAAAATAAATCAGTAAGGTAGCAAAATACAGAATTAACACAAGGAAATCAGTATCTTTCATATAGTCAAGCATAAACAGAGGGCCTATGGTAGAGAAATCTCATTTACAGATAGCAGGGATGATCAGTACTTAGAAATACACCTAGCAACATGTGATCCTAGACCAAGAGAAACATTTCTCTTTTTATATTAATGGTACGTTTGAATAAACACGTTAGATTACGTACTGGTATGGTATCAATGATAATTTTTCTGGTTTTGATAATCATACTGTGGCCGTGTAAAAGAATGTTCTTGAGTTTAAAAAATACATATGTACTTAGAGAAAAAGACCACCGTATCTACAATTTACTCTCAAATATTTCAGAAAAACAATTATAAAGAAATGTATACATACAGTTACAAAACTGTTTATAATGTGTGTATGTGCATATTTGTGTATATATTATACATAACGAAAGAGACAGAGACTAAGAGAGGCAAAGAGACAGAAGATGATAAACCAAATGTGATAAAATGTTAAAATTTGGAACTTTCGAAGGGTATACAGGAATTATTTGTCCTATTATTCTAACTTTGATATATGTCTGAGATTGTTTCTAAATAAAAACATTAAAAAATAAAAAATCAGTAAAAATAAAGTTGTGGGCCTAAAACTGGCTATATAAATTATGGTATAGCAGCATGTACTATTCAGCAGTCATGGGGAACATGCAGAATTGAGGTAAAGCTGTATGTGTAGATATCAAATGACCTATAAGGAATATTAAGCTTTAAAAAAGCAATATGCAGAATTTTGTGTTCAAAAATGCATATGACGGAGTTGCAATGGATGCATAAAAGGTGCAGAGATGACTCAATTAAAGGGGCACCGACTTTGACAGAGGTGGAAGGGGCTGTCTCAGCACAGATGCAGGACTCTTGGAATGTGAGGAATGGAAAACATCATGTTGAAAATTTACAGGTAGGGAGGTGTAGACTCAGAAAAATGAAGCAATTATCTAAGAGTACATTGTGCAAGTTCTCAGGTCTCTTGACTCCCAGGTTGAAGTTGTTTCAATGTATCCATCCATCCATCCATCCAGCCATGCACTCATTCTTTCATAAATATACACTGGGCATCAACTATGAGCCAGGCACTGTGCTAGCCATAGGCAGCACAGTGGTCACCATCCCCAGATATGGTCCCTGCTCACATAGGGTCAAAGACAGACATTAGGCAAGACACCATACAAGTTAAAGTAATCTTTTGAAGATAATGAAAATATTATGAAAGATATGATTTGCATTTGAGGGCCAAGGAAGACTTACCAGCGAAAGGAAAATGTAAGCAGAGACCTGAACAATGAGTATATTGGTCCAGTAAGTACCAAAGTAGAAGAGCATTCCAGACAGAATAAGAGCCTGTGCAAACGCCCTAAAAAAGGAAGAGCAGAAAGGAAGCCAATCTTGGCTAGAGTGCAGTGAGCAAGGACAGCAGCACAGCAAGATGCCTGTTAAGCAAGGGCTAGATGATGCAGAGTCTTGTTTGCTTGGATCCTGGGTCATGTTTTCTACCACAGAATAGAGGAATGAAAGAAAGAAGAGTATGTCCATCTTGCCATTTCAGAGTTTTGAGTTCAGTATTTTTGTGATGGGCAAGCACAGTTCCAAAGAGTCAGGGTTAATATATAAGATTCTGGCTAACCCAAATGCCCATTGATGATAGACTGGGCAGGGAAAATGTGGCACATATTCACTATGAAATACTATGCAGCCATAAAAAACAATGAGTTCGTGTCCTTTGTAGGGACATGGATGAACCTGGAAACCATCATTGTCAGCAAACTGACACAAGAACAGAAAATCAAACACTGCATGTTCTCACTCATAGGCGGGTGTTGAACAATGAGAACACGTGGATACAGGGAGGGTAGCATCACACACTGGGGTCTGTCGGGAGGAAATAGAGGAGGGACAGTGCGGGGTGGGAAGTTGGGGAGAGATAGCATGGGGAGAAAGGCCAGATATAGGTGATGAGGAGGAAGGCAGCAAATCACACTGCCATGTGTGTACCTATGCAACAATCTTGCATGTTCTTCACATGTATCCCAAAACCTAAAATGCAATTAAAAAAAAAAAAAAAGATCTGGCTCCAATAAAGCCTTAGAGGTTTTATAAACTAGATAATCACAATAGAGCTGAGCTTTAGAAAGGTTACATTGGAATAAGTTAGGTTAGGAAGGTACATTGGAATAAATTTGGTTAAATGAGGTGGGATGAGTTAGATCACTCTGGCTGCTCAGTAAAGGACAGGATGTGGGTGAAGAAATGTGGGTGGCAAAAATGGAACTCCATGGAGGAGGCCTTTGCAACTTCTCTGGATGGGAAGCAGAGGAGGCACAGACTAGGATCCTGGCTAAGAAGGGTGGTGGAGGGCAAATGGTGTGGAAGTTCACGAAAATGCAATAGAATGGTAACAGACTTGGATGCAGGCAGTGAGGGAGAAAAAGATGTTAAGGATAGCGTTCAGTGTGTAGAGAGCTGCTTGAGCAACAGTATAGCTAGCGAAGCCATTTACCGGGATCGGGGGGAACACTAAGGGGAAGAGGAAGTTGGGGGAAAAGTGCCAAGGCCCCATATATGACTGGGCAATCACAAAGAATTATCTACAATAGATGCAGAGATATCTTCTTAAAGGGGATCTCCTCAAGACCAGGAATGTCTCATATCTAAAGAAAAGGCTAAGATGACAGAATTTGGGCAGAACAGTAGGCTTAGGGGCAAATGCTCAAGAGCAAGAGGCTTCCCCAGAACCTCTCAATTCATGTAAAAAAGAGGGCTACTTATTCTACTCGTTTGGTCCACTGGTACCCCCACTCCCACCTGAGACTGCCAAATAACCTGCCTTCTTGAGCCCCAGCCATGTAGGGCCTTCTCTGTGTATTCTGACTTGAGGTTCCATTCCCATATTGCCCACTTGTCTACAAAGTGAAGAACGAAGCTCCCTGCTTTATTTCCTTATAAATTACCCAGCATCAGTCATTCTGATGCTGGGTAATTTATAAGGAAATAAAGTTTATTTGGCTCATGATTCTGGTGGCTGCAAAGTCCAGGATTGGGCAGCTATATCTGCTGAGGGCTCATGATGCTTCCACTCATGGCAGAAAGCAAAACTGGGTATAGATATGTATGATCACATGGCAACAGATGAAGCAAAAGAGCATCTAGGGAGTCAAATTCACTTTTGTAATAACCCACTCTCAGGAAACTAATCCAGTTCCGTGAGAGAAACAACTCACCCCTGTGGGACAGCAATAATCTATTCATGAGGAATCCTCCCCTAAGACCCACACCCTTTTACTAGGCTCCACGTCCCAGCACTGCCGCACTGAGAGTCAAATTTCAACATACGTTTTTGCACAGCAGCTAATGTCTATGCCATGGCCCTATCTATTTCAGTTGAATGGATTCAGGGCTCAGGCGTTCGTTCAATTGCTCTTAGTAAAAAACCAGAAAACCATTACATTTCCCCCAGGGCAGAAGCAGGAAAAAAAAAAAAAAGATTTGCTGGGAAGCAGATGAAGAGAACAAGAATCTGACATCAATCCTACTCAAGGAATCAACACTTTATGAGCTCTGGCCCCTCTGAACCCAGAATGCACATTTACGAATTCTTAGTGGAAGGGCCTTCAGGTATGAACTACAAACCATCTGCTGTTAACCTTAGAAAAAAAACACTCCTCTCCAGTCCTATGTTCACATAGGGAAGGCCTTATTACTGGTACCTTAAACAGGGATATGAATGGTCCAAGACTCAGAGTGGCAGAAGAATGATGCTCTGAGAACACATGGTGTGTTCAAACTCATAGACCTCCTCTGGGGGAAAAGCTCCCCGCCTTATTCGATGCAGTCGGCCTACATTCGATGCAGTACAACGTATCTTATCTTGAAGCTGTTCCAGAATATCAGACAATAAAGGGTCTTATCAATCTTCAATGCCCTGATTTACATGAGGGCACTGAGGCCTGCAATAGGGAAACTATCCACGACTGGGGCCATGGTTGAGTCTCTGGAGAGCACTAAATCCATAAACCCACTCAACTCCCTTCAGCTCTGCAGTCTGAGCTGCAACACAATCCATGCAAAGGAGGACACTCGTGCTGTGAAGAGTAGAGGCAGGAGGAGTTGAGCCTCAGTTTGTAGTCCATCTCTGCCCATGAAGTAAGCCACACACAGAGGTCTGCTTTTTGTGTTGCTTTGTGCCTTAGTTCTATTCTTAAAGGCAGAAGTGTAACAAGGAGGAAGAGGGCATAGGCAGTGGTCATTAATTGCAATTTTTAACTCAGCCCACATTTTTGTGCCTGGAAGGATTTAGGACACTGCCTCCAACCTGCCTTTCCAGCTGTGTTTCCTGCTACCCCCTACAGGTATCCTATAGCCCCATCACTTTCTCATTACCCCCTGCAGGGGACTTATGGCCCCACACACCTGCATTTCCATGATCATGCCTTTATTTAGGAGGCTCCCCCACCTGAAATACCTTCCCTGCCCTATTCTTGGCCTGTCACTTTCTTCTTCTCCTGCAAGGTGATCCTCTCAACCCCTGTCTCCCATAGGGGGCCATTTAGGATGTGTCCATTCAGAGGCAACATTTTCCTCTTGTAATATCCTCCACTGTTCTTGGGATCTACTTCATGGCACTTCCCATTTACTTGGCAGGAGTTTTACCACCTGGCTTCTCATAGACAGAATCTGTCTCTTACTCATCTTTGCTCAACTGATACTTGAGTTTCACCAGAATGGGCAAATGTACCTATCTCTGTGGCTGGTTTTGGTTCCCTGTTTACAACAGGTCGCTGGAATCTTAAGAGGTCTCCGCATCACCCCTCAGAGCTCTTCATATTAGTCTCCTCCTTGGCTATGGGACAACCTGGCTTCCAACATGCAGGACATGGAATGAGACTGTGTGGCACATGAGTCTTAGAAACAAAAGTGATCTTACGGGCTACTGAGGAGACTTCACTGAAATTAAAAAAAAAAAAAATACATTTTATATCAGTGCTTCTCAAATTTAATGTGTGTAAGAATTACCTGGAGTTTTTGTTATAATAAAATAGTGATTCTGATTCAGGTGGGGCCTGAGACTCTGCATTTCTTATTGGCTTCCAGGTGAAGCCCAAGTGGCCGGCCCTCGCATCATCCTTTGAGCTGTGTCTACCACACTCTTAAGCCCTAATAACATGAAGAGCTACCATTGCTTGAGTGCGTAGAGCTCTGATGCAAGTGTTTTTTTTACAGTCTCCACAACAGCCCTGAGAAGGAAGCAGTACTGTTACCTTATTATACAGATGAATGTCATAGAGGTCAAAGTTACACAACACAGCTAGCAATGCTGGAGCCAGGAGTCCAGCATGTCTGACTCCATGACTCTCCACTAGTTTTCTTCTTCCAACAATCAGCTAATGAAGAAAGTTTACACTGCTATTTGGAGTGGAGTAAGACTGAGGCTGAGGTCATGATTCTAGGCAGGAAGGGCTGAAATTTCTTTATTCTACCATGTTTATAATCTGCACAGAAGCAGAGTCACATAATAATGTAGTTATGCTCCAAATGGTGATGCCCTGAGAACACCAGTCTTCTGCCCTACTTCTAGGCCGCCATGAAATCCTGGCCACTGTTGACTGAGAGACTGATTTTCCTGGCCACAGACCCCAGCTGGCATAGAGAAGCCATTCCTACTGCCTTCCTGGAGCTTGACTTAGCCCCGTAGCTTAGCTTTCAGGGTCCATGAGACTCTTGGCAGTGAGCAGTAGAGAATGAGGGAAGCAAATGCCAAGGGCTGGCACCCAGAAAGGGGTGATTCCCAACTTGGATGACCAGTCAGTACCAAGATCAGTGCCAGGAAGAGAGACTGTACCAGCCCAAGGGTCATGGCAAGAGAAAGCTCAGATTTGGCACCAGCAAGGGATTGGAAAACAAGAGCAGCAGCCCAGAGCTGCTAGACCCCTGACTGAGCAAGCCAGCCTCTGGGAAAACAGAACCTGATCCTCTCTCCTCTCCCAAAGAGCTGGTAAAGAAAGCACCAAGATTCAGGGTATAACAGCTTTCCCGTGAGCCTCCCCTTCTGCCTAATAGAAAGACAAGCTGGTGAAAGCTGAGGAGGGACACATTCATGATCCCCAGTGTCCAAAAAGTCTGTCTTGCTCTCCTACCGGGGGCCATGGGAGATCCAGCTATACCTGAGTTATTCCCCTTTTAAGGAAAGCATACATGTACCGTACAGGTAAGAGCTGAAACTTCCCCAGGCAAGCAGCCTTGCAGTTTATTGGCAATCTTCCTTTGCCTGGTACTATCTTTCCTCTCCCTACACCAGCCCAGAAGACTGTCCCAGTGGCTTGGCCCAGATTGGCCCAGTGGCTACCATGGCCCACCTACATGGGCCAATGGTAGCAGGCCCACAAACAAGCATTAAACAGGGATATGAATGGCCCAGGACTCAAAATATGCCTGGTGGATGGGAATTTTTCTCTGTGACACCATTTGCCAAGGTGGTGTGAGTTGGGTGACAGCTTAGATGCCCCACAGAGACACCTGTCCATGTGCCACTTCAACCCACACACTCTCTTAGAATGAGGTGAGCTAAAGAAGAATGATACCCATTCCCTGGGTCAGCCTGCAGACTGATTTCCTTCGGGCCAGGCATGTGGCCTCAAGTGAGTCTCCTGAGGGCAAACATGGTGGTGCTACCTTAAAGAATTCGGTGGGTGGCTCAGGAGTGCTTGAGTGCTTAGTGCTTTGCTGCTCCTCAAATCAACCTGACTGGCTTAATTGCTGTGAATCCAGCTGGAGACAGAGTCCTGGGCCACACTGAGGAGTCACAGCATCCTTTCAGCTTTCTGGAGGGTCATGGGTATTCTTGTTAACGGGACCCATATGGGAAAGGGAGTTTTGCAGAATCATTGTCCTCAGGCAAAATGGCTCAGCTTGCAAACAGAAATAACCGACTAAGAAACCCTCAAAAGTTGTGATTTATCTTTAAAAAAAAAAAAAAAAAAAAAAGCTTTTGTTTGAACAGCAGTTCTGTTGAGGATAAAAGTCACCATTCCTACAGACTCATCTTTACTTCTGATGCAATCAGTTTTTACTCGATTCTAACAACATATGGAATCATACTGACGCACAATATTTTCCTAAGGGTAAGGGACAGCTTGTGCGTGCTGGCCAGGGTCATGGGAAATGCCATTGAATAAAGCTGAACACACCAAGTTAATGACAGGTTCTCAGTATCCAGCCAATAATCAGGAGTGAACTGACATGAAGTAAACAGGGGAGCTGTCCCACATGTGCAGATCCAAATGACCAATAGTCAGCTGAGATCTTTGGTGCCCTCAGCCCAGAACCCGAGAGTTCCTCTCTGCTCTGCCCCCACTACTCCCCATCCACCCTGTACCTATGGAGCCACACAAGAATGACGGCTCCCAGGTGGTACTGGCTTCACAGAGGCCATTCCCAGGCAAGCCTGTACTTCCCTCTCAGGGTTGAAAAAGCTCACTGTTGCCATGGAGACTGGACGCCTTCCGAGCTCTGTGCTTTATCTAGAGCCCAGCATTCAAACACCTTGGTATACTCAAACCCACTCAATCCCCTGGCTCTCTAGACCATGAAAATATCTAGGCGGGGTTCTTTTAGTTAAATGCCTCAGACATCTTCTTGCCACAATCCACTGACGGTCTGGAGTTCTTGCCCAAATCCTGGTGTGGGGGTGGTAGCCTGTGATTCTGCAGAGGCCCACACATATATGTCCATTCTTTCTTCCTAGGAAAGAAGACCTAATTTCAAGTTTTGTATCACATGAGGCCATGGGCAACACCCAGACAAATGGGCTGGTGGGAGAGGTAGGCACACTCTTGCCTCTCCCACCAGCTCCTGGGGGTGCAGGAGGATCAGATCGGCCATGGGGCTGCAGAAAGGGTTGAGGAGATAAAGCGAGCTTGGCTCCAGAAGGCAGTGCTGGGTGAGAGGTCCACAGTCCACTGATTCAGCTGGAAGAGGTCCCTGACCTCAGCTTTGATTAACGTCTCTGCTTTGTTCAGCCTCCCACGTTAATGATTAGTCCCTGGCCATCGTTATTTCCCAAAGTAATACTCCTCAAAAATCTTGTACTCTCACATCCCCCAACAATCCCAGGGACCAAGGCTGTTATCCTTGCTTCCTCTTGTCCTGCTCTCTTACTCCTGTTAGGCTATTTACCCTGATCATCATTGCCTAACATCTCTGCATTTTCTGAATTCTATAATCCAGGCCCCTGGCTTCATGCCCTTTTCTCAGAGTGAAAGTCATTACTTTACTTTTCTTTCCTTCCTTCCTTCCCCTTCCTTCCTTCCTTGCCTCCCTCCCTCCCTCCTTCCTTCCCCTTCCTTCCTTCCTTGCCTCCCTCCCTCCCTCCCTCCTTCCTCCCTTACTTCCTTTCTTTTTTTGAGATGGAGTTTTGCTCTTGCTGCCTAGGCTGGAGTACAATGGCACAATTTTGGCTCACTGCAACCTCTGCCTCCTGAGTTGAAGCGATTCTCCTCTCTCAGCCTCATTACAGGAGGTGCCACCAGCCTAGCCTCTAGAATTCCTCCAGCCCCACAGCTCCTCCTCCTCAGGTCTGTAGGTGTGCACAGCCAAGGAGGTACCTCTGTGATTCCCCTTGTTGCTGAGACTTCTAAATTGGCATCAAGATGGTCACTTTTCCAGCCTTGACCTCATCACCTGCTCCAATGCACTCAGCCCCCAACCCTTTTTTTTTTTTTTTTTTTTTTTTTTTAGCATTTAGTCCCTGAACTTTCTGCATCAGATCCCAAAGAGTGCCTGTCTGGGCAGAAGGATGGCCATACCCAACCCAGTCCCCAAGAGCATCATATGGATGAGATGATGGGATCTGTTCACAGTTGTTCTGTGGGGTCTGGAAGGCAATAGCTTCTTGCATTCTGGCCTCATCTCCATCTACCAGGTGACCTTAGAGCAGTCCCAATAGTTCCTAGGGCCTTGGGGCTGTGCCGATTCAAGCTCCGGGCAGAAGCACTCTAATACTACTTCTCTGCGTTCTGCAGGTCACTGTGAAAAATGCTTTGAAGCCAGACTGGCTGGGCTTTCTCCCACACTATTAGAGTGACAAATTGTCCTCGTTTGCCAGAAACTATTTTGCCAGGATACAGAACTTTCAGTGCTAAAACTGGACAGTCCTGGGTAACCTGGGATGGTTGGTCACCCCAACCCTCACTCACAGCTGATAGCTTGCTTTACAATTCATTGAGCAATGATCATATACACCCACCTGCCTGCACCTGCGGCCCTGTGGCCTACCTGATATATGTGCCCTGGTGGGCTTTGTTCTTTGCCAAGGCCAGTGCCCCACGTGGGCTGTAGATTCTGTCTGCTTTCACCTACCAAGAACATCACTTCTGAGATACTCTCCCCCAGCAAAATCAATTTTTCCCTTTTGTACTGGATCATTTCTATCTGCAGACAAATGGACTGTGATTTCTCCTTCCTTAAAAAAATAAAATGAAGCAAAACAAAACTCTCTTTACACTATTCTCCCTTCTGGCTAAATGCTGCTCTCATTCTCTATAATCCTTAACATTAAAACCGAAGAGTTGTCTGCACCTGTAATCCGCATTTGTCTTCTCCCATTCTCTTATTTTAAAAAATCTTGTATTACTTTTTCTTTTTTTTTGAGATGGAGTTTTGCTCTTGTTTCCCAGGCTGGAGTGCAATGGCACGATCTCAGCTCACTGCAACCTCTGCCTCCTGAGTTCAAGCAATTCTCCTGCCTCAGCCTCCCAAGAAGCTGAGATTATAGGCACGCACCACCACACCTGGCTAATTTTGTATTTTTAGTAGAGACAGGGTTTCACCATATTGGTCAGGCTGGTCTCGAATTCCTGACCTCAGGTGATCTGCCTGCCTCAGCCTCCCACTGGTATTACTTTTTATTAGGAAACATTTCCAACATTTACCAAAACAGAGTGAACAGCACAATGCTCCTTCTTCTTCCCATTGCTTGGTTTGTCCAGGTAATAAGCACATCCCAGACATCATCTGTTCTCTCTTGCATCCATTGAATAGATGCTCCCCCCACCCTCAGACTGTTCTTGCCAAGTTCACCAATGACCTCCATGAGACTAGGTCGCACTTGGTGGTCACTTCTCAAGCTTCAGCTCATTGCACTTCTCTACAGCCTACAATAGCTAATTGCTCCGTTTCTTGGGAACATATATTTTTTTTCCACTCGATTTTTAAGACAGCACACCACCCTGGTTTTCCTGATGCCCAGCTGCCCACTCCTGAGCAGTCTTTTCTGTAGGTCCCTCCTCATCCCCCCAGCCTCTCCCTGTTGGGGTCCCCATCACTCCATTCTCGGGCCTCATCATGTGCAGAGCACTGCTTGCTAGCTAATCTCATCCTCCCAGCTTCAAGAGCCATCCATCCACTGGAAACTCCCACCCTTCTATCCCCAGCCAATAACTCTCTCTTGAACTCAGCATTTTCACCTGTGTGGTTAACAAGCATCTGAAACTTAACATGAAGCCAGACTGGATTCATATACATCCTGATCTCTGCCTAAAATCTGGTCCTCCCACAGACTTCCACCTTCCCAGTGCCTCAGCCCAAAACACGTCTTTTCTCATTTCACCCACAGTGGAAGCCAGATCCTTAAAGGCCCCACAAGGCCCTGTGGGGTCAATTCCCTGCACCTCTCTGACCACACCTCCAACTGCTCACGCTCTGGCTCCTTCTTTTCTAGTCCCACTGCTGCTCCCCACACAAGCCAGGCAGGCAAAGCATAGCTGTTTCCTCACTTGGAAGACCCTTCTCCCCGGGAATCCAGATGGCCTGATCCTTCACATCCGTCAGTCTTTGCTCAATGTCACTTTTTTTTTTTTTTTTTCCAAATGAGGCTTTCTGGACTGTCTTTTAAAAAGTGCAGCTCCCCACCCCATTCCATGCCTTAATTGCTCCAAAGCTCCTAACTCCATCAGACCTACTCCATATATTTACTTGCATCTTGATTTATTTCCGTCTTCTATGGAATGTGAGTTCCATAAGGAACTCTATAAGCTCCAATGACCAGGTGCCACAAGTTCAATTACATGTAAGCTTGTCTGCTGTATCCTCGGTGCCCAGAATAGTGTCTGGCATTCAGCCAGTGCTCAGGAAATGTGATTTAGTGGAGGAATTAATGGAAACACAAGCACGAAGATTGCCTCCTACAATGGAGCAATCACTGCGTAGCTCCTTTTACCAAAGGCTTCAAACATTTCTCTCTTACTCTCTTCCTTGGTCTTTCTTCCTCTTTCTCTCTATCTCTAACTCTCATCCTCCTCTATCTGGCTCCCAGCATAGCAGAAAGGACCTGGTGAGTGGTGAGAAATATCAGAGGAGGGCAGGCGGTTACCTGCATCCCCACCTCCATGGGGACCTGGACGTCACATTCACTCTGCAGCTGCAGTGAGCACATCTGCTACTGCCGCTGCCACCACCACTGTAAAGACCCCTTACTCACTCCTGGTGTGGCCAGAGATGTCCCAGTGGAAACCACTGGAATTGACGATATTGAAATGTGAGGGCTTCTGGAAAGAGTCTCCTGGCATTTTCAACCAGACTCAAAAATCAACCAGCCTGAGTTTTTAACCAAATTGCCTAAATAGAATAGGGTTTCCGTAGGTGTATTCATTAAGACAGATTCTGAAAATCTATCTGAAGGGACTGCGCTCCCTCTCAGGAAGGGCAGTCCTTGCCAATCTACTGTTGATGCTCTAACTCCTGGCTCATCTTTTTTGTGACTTCCTCCCTTGCAAAACGTGTGCCTCTAATAAGAAGAGCCATCTTCTATTGAGCATCTACATGTGGTTCCCATGGAAGCACAGCCCATCCACCACCTCAGCTACTCCCCAGCTTGGAGAGGCTGGATGGTACAGTGAATAGCAGCAGATCTTCAGAATCAGGCCTGGATTTGGAATAAAACAAGACTGATTGCTTGAGGTTGACTTAAGCAACTTGCTCAACTGCTCTTTCACTTTTTGCCTATAAAATGAAGGTAACAAGAGCTCTCCCACGGAGTGGTTGTAAAGGTGAAGACACCAGCACACAGTATATGTGTATGTAAAGACCTTGTACACAGTAAATGCTCAGCAACTAGAAGTCTTCATCACTGAGTTTTCATTGTGGCAGCCTGAGAGGACTCTTTAAAGGCCTTGCTAAAGACCACTCTGGGTTCCAGTGTTGGGGGCTCGGTGATCTTGTCTAATTAACGGAGGGAAGATTTAAGGGGGAACTTGGCCTAACTCATGGCCACTCAGATCAGCCTCTTAGCTCTAGATGCTGTTTATCCTACGGGATGAATGAACAGGAAGTCAAAGAAAAGAACCAAAAAAAGGGAGACATGCAGAAGTAGCTACTTATAAGGAGACAGTAATAGGAAAAGAATTATAAGAAAAAGAATGAGCATGCTATTCAGTTAGAAAGTCCTGGAAAAGGGTGTCAGAATGATGCTATGTAATTTAGGGGCTTGGCCAATCACTGAGGGACTTCCTACACTAAAATGCAGGATCTACCAACAAGCGAGAGAGACGGTAGAGAGCTTTGATGGATATGGCGCCCCCACGGGCAGAATTCTATATTTTCTAAGGTCTCACTTTCTAAATCCCACTAACTAAAGAATACCCATTTATTGTAGGCTTTGAGAGTATTTAATTACCCATGTGCTATGGATCTTGTTACAAAGCAAACAGATCCATGTGCATTCTCACCCCCAAGCCCTTGAAGTGGAGGAGCCCCCACTGATGCCAGAGGGTGCTTCTGTCTCCATGCTGCCTCTGGAGCCTATAAAAAAGGGCTGGCAAGGCCGGGCATGGTGGCTCACGCCTGTAATCCCAGCACTTTGGGAGGCTGAGGTGGGTGAATCACCTGAGGTCAGAAGTTCGAGATCAGCTTGGCCAACATGGTGAAACCCCATCTCTACTAAAAATACAAAAATTAGCCAGGCGTGGTGGCACATGCCTGTAGTCCCAGCTACTTGGGAGGCTGAGGCAGGAGAATCGCTTGAACCCAGGAGGCGGAGGATGCAGTGAGCCGAGATGATGCCACTGCACTCCAGCCTAGGCAACAGAGGTAGACTCTCTCAATTAAAAAAAAAAAAAAAAAAAAAAAAAAAATTGCTGACAGGACTGATGTCATGATGTCAACTAAGATTCCGATGAAGACTCCCACCCTTACTTAGAACAGGGGCCATCCGTACTTGGCTCCTGGATAATCAGAGTCTCATTAGAAATACACAATAAATTCAGTGATCCGGGTTAGTAAGGCAATGGTATTACCTTGTAAAGCAGGCGTTGGCTACCCATTTAGTCCTGAGAGTCAAAATGGAGCTATGCAGTGGCCAGGTGCCACCAGGAGGCCTAAGGAAAATGTTGGATGACTGGGGAAAAAGGAATAAAGGAAGAGGATCCAGGAAGGGAGTCGCTGGAGTTGAAACAAAGGATAAAGAAAACAAAGATAATTAAACACATACAAATGAAAACGACCCCACATTCGATGTTTTTTAATTATTCCCTTCCATGAGATATTAATAGAGGGCCAGTTGCTTAGAGCTCTCACTTAGAGTTGAACTTAGTCTGCTCTGAAGGTAGAGAGGATGGTTCCCTGCCTTTTTCCAGAGATCCAAGCTGTCCAGAGGATAAAGAGTCCCTGATATTAGAAGGGAAGTTCAGGCCAGGTGCAATGACTCAATCCCATAAATCCAGCACTTTGGGAGGCAAAGGTGGGAGGATCACTTGAGGCCAGGAGTTTGAGACCAGCCTGGGAAACATAGAGTGAGACCCTGTTTCTGCAAAAATAAAAAAACTTAAATTAGCTGGGCATGGGGGCACATGCCTGTAGTCCCAGCTGCTCAAGAGGCTGAAATGGAAGGATCATTTGAGCCTGGGAGTTGGAGGTTATAGTGAGCTATGATTGTGCCACTGCACTCCAGCCTGGGGAACAGAGCGAGACTCTGTCTTTCTCTCTGTCTAAAAAAGAGAATCTCCATTTCCAAAGTCTTCCTGTACCCACCATTGCCTCCACCACCCTCAAACCCAGACTCTTTGCTCTTGAAACTTGGGCTATTCTCTAAATAGGGAAATAAACACAAGATACATTCCTGGAAAGAGAAGGCATCAGAAGCCTCAGATAGAAGGGAATGGGGACGAAAATCTGGCACAAAGAGTGAATAGGGAGAACAGGCAGTGCATGCACAGGAGGGACAGGTGGTGCCACAGAACAAGTTAAGATGGGAGATAAGGAGCATCAGACACAGCCATGGGCAGGGAAGGGTCTCTTGGATGTCCCCAGCAGCAGTGACTGAAAGGACAGTGGGGATTGGGAATCACTTATGTGGCTATGATGGAGTCCAGTTCATTTGGAAGCAGCCTTAAGTCTACTGTTGGATAAATGCATGATCTGGCTCCCCTGTGGCTTGGCTCCTCTCTCTTTCCACTCTTGTCCTTTTCTATCCTGCTGTACTCACACTGGCCTCCTTTGTACTTCCCCAATTCCCACCTAATTGGAGAGGCCTTCCCTGGCAAGAGCAGCTTCCTGCCACTGCGCTCCCTGCTGCCTGCTTTAATTTCTCTCCTTGCACTTCCTGTAAATAATTTGTCTGTTTACCCCAGTGGAACGTGAGTTCCATAAGGAACTCCATAAACTCCCTATCGTCTAAATACTGCTTAGCACATAGCAGGCCTCAGTTGAAAGAATGCATGAACCCAAAGCCATCTTATTAATTATATGTATAAAGAGTTCTGCTGGGTGAAGTGTTGGGTGTTTTGGGTTGGACCACCTATAAGGGTAAGGGGTAGGGCAAAGGATGGTGAACTACTGCAGTGGAGAAACTTTCATAAGAGTTGCTGTCTTCTGTTTGGAAATCCATATTTCCACCTTTGCTTTAAGGATTGTAGGGTTGTGGTAGCTGGCCTCCAAATTGGCCCCCAATAATCCTCGGCTCCTGGTATTCATGCCTCGGTATACTTCCGACCCATTCAGAATAGGATATTGCAAAAATAATGGTGTACAACCAATAGGATTGGTCGTCAAAGACACTGTGTCTTCTTCTGTCTTTCTCCTTCTCAGATTACCCACCCTGAGGAAATCCAGGACCCATGCAGTGAAGACACTCAGCTACCCAGGGAGAAAACATCGTGGGGAGGAACTGAAGCTTCTTGCCAACATCCAGCACCATGTGAGTGAAGCGTCTTGGAGGCAGATCCTCCAGCCCTAGTCAAGCCTTCAGAGGATGCAGCCCTGCCTGACGTGGTGATGGCAACCTCATGAGACTCCAAACCCAAAGCACTCAAGTTCCCAACCCAGCAGGGACTATGTGAGATTATAGACATTTATTATTGTTTTAAAATGCTAAGTTTGAGAGTAAATTGTTTCACAGTGCTAGGTAATAATCACAAAGTGGATGATGTGGGGAGTGGTAATCCCGGGTCTGAGTTGATAGACTATGGCCCAGAATATATCTTTCAGTGACTAACTGTGCAACCCATTTCCCATTCTGGAGACAGCTGGTCCCAATTTGATTCTGCAACTCTCAGTAGCCACAAATGCCACCTGTATCCTCAATAAACTTTATTTAGACACAAACAGACACAACAGAAAATACATACACAGATACAGATATTTTTTTTCTCTATAGGATGAACAAACATCACATAAGGAAATTTAAAAAGTAGGTGCATGGAATGTAAGAAAATATTGCACAGTTCCTTGTTTACTCACACAAGACACATATCTCAGAGGAAGACAGGGATACACTATCCCTACAACAGAATTCACATTTGGTCTATAACAGCACACAGATATTGGAATGGCAATCAAAGGAGTGAAGGATCCAGTGACTCTTGATGTGACAGAATGCTCACAACACTCGTAGGACCTTGTTTAAACAAAAGACAGAATTGAGGAGGAGTCCATGCCCCTGCACAGATGCTCTGCAAGCTGTCAGCTAGGTCGTAAAGCAGCTCAGCAGAAACTCTAGGTTAGCTTCCATCTTGAGGCTCAGAGGTCTGCATAACCTCTACCTTTCCATCCACATCATCGAGTGTTTACAGACTCACTTAGGGTGCTGAAACTCTCCACATGCACACTGACTTAGATACAACAGTACACAACGTTGACGTCAGTTTATAAGATGTAGCTTTTAAAAGGAAAAGGAGTAATAGCCAAGAGGCGAACACACACATTGAAAATGCTGCTACATCCACCCACCAGCAGTATTTTCCACCTCACTCGCGGTGGTCCCCTCCCACAGGGAGCCGCCGGCATCTGTGTCCTGCTCCCCTCCATGGGTGGAGCAGGATGGATGTCTCTTGGAAGTCTATCACCCTCTAAAATCACACCTGTGACCTCCTGGTAACTCCTGTCAGAAGCTATGCATGTCACCAGGACAAGCTGCCACGGAACCACCCCACTCATTCCCGTCCTGGACCAGCCTCTGGCCTCCACACCTTCTTCTCATTTCAGATGGGGGTTCCCTAGGCAACCTCTGTATTTTAGTAAAAAATGGTTTCCACTGTACCCTTCGTGTGTCCTCTTCCTAATGTGACAAATCCAGATGAGATGAAGTTATGGAGATCAGGTCCTCCACTTCGGTAAGCATCCTTCCCATAATGCCCTGCAAGAAGATGGGGCAGAATTACCTGGCACATCCACGATACCAACATGGAAGACAAGTGCAGCTGCATCTCACCCAACAGTGACGGAATACATGGTTTCAAACCAGCAGCTAAGTTGGAAGGTGGAAGCAGTCAAGAATAGATATACATACACACACACACATATGTATGATATATATTATATATGAAAAAATATATATTACTGAATATATATACATATATTATATATAATTATATATACATATACATACTAGTATATTAGTATATATACTGACATATACATATATATTAGAAATTAGTATATATACTAATATATACACATATATTAGTGTATATACACATATATGTATATAAAACTGTGCAACAAAGAACAAAGTCCTAGGAACATTACATTGAAAGTAGAGGAGAGCAAAGGAGACAAGTGACTTGATTTTGGCATTTCCAGCTGAGTGCAAGGTACACCAGAACCTTAGTCTATTCGACCTACCACTCTTTCCTTTATCTCACGTTCCCTCTGTCTCTTTCATGCATATTTCATTTGTTTTATCTTTCTGATGTTTATGAATCATACCACAACCTATGGGGACTACAGCTTGTGACTTCAGAGAAATCTGACATCAGCTGAGGCTGACAAAGATAATGGTGATTACAAAATACTGAGAAAATATGTATGTGCTCTGCTTCCTTGACTTTCTGCAATAGACATTATCCCCTGCTCGCCTAATGCAGATATCTACCTGTGGGTTTGAGAGGAGGAAAAGACAAAGGGCGGGTTAGGGTTGTGAATAGAAATGCAAAGAGAAATAAGTTAATGTTCCACTTCTGACATTCAAAATAGAGTGTTTCAGTATGCTTGAAATCCAGCATTGTAGTACAGAAAGAAAGGCCTGCCTAAATTCCCTCCTAAAGTATGTACATGTGAAAATGGAGAAAGCCCATTTCTTTCATGTTACCATAAGAGTGTATTAAAAATCGTACGTATAACAATGCACGGAACTACTTCAGATATAATGTTAAGTTAAAAAGCAGACAGAAATGGTTCATTAAATAGAATCACAGTGCTGTAAAAATTCAAACTGGTATATGTGTGTGTGTGCACATGCACAGATTGAAAAAAAGCATACCAACATATTGACAAATGTCTTTGGATAGTAGGAACACAAGTGCTATTTCTTCCATCTTTTCAGCTTTTCAGTGTTTTTTCTTTATGACTATGTAACTTGTCTCATATAACTAGGCAAAATAAAACCCTAATGGAAAAATTTATGAAAATACAAAGACAACCCAAATCACAATTTTTTTGCAGCGGGCCACTCTCTGAATGAGTAGATGGCAACTCTGGGTGCATGCTGGAATTGGGGTTCAGGGGTCGAGGAGAAGGAGAGCATTAGGACAAACAGCTAATGCAGGTGGGGCCTAAAATCTAGATGACGGGTTGATGGGTGCAGCAAACCACCATGACACATGTATACCTATGTAACAAACCTGCACATTTTGTACATGTATCTTGAAACTTAAAGGAAAATTAAAAATAAAATGCAGACCTTCAGACTCAACTCCAGAGATTCTGATTCAGCTGGATGGGGTCTGGGCTTACGCAGGGATATTTTTGAAGAGCTCTCTAGTGATTCTAATGTGCCACCAGAAATGAGAACCACTGCCTTCGTGTAAATGGAGGAACACCTAAGTTCAGTTTATTCAGGTGGCTTCACAGTGAATATCTCTTAGGTGCCGAGCTCTACCCACTATTCATGTTCAGGGCTTCAGCACTCTTCCTCCGAAGAGTGGAGTCTAGCTCCACTTCCCTCCTCCTTATCCCAGATCTCAAACCTGAGCATGCATCAGCATAGCCAGGAGAGCTTAAAACAGATGCTGGGCCCTACTTCCAGAGTTTCTGATTCAGAAGATCCAGGATAGGGCTCAAGAGTCTGCACTTCTACCAAGTCCCCTGGTGACGCTGATACAACTGTTTTGGGGACCACACTCTGAGAAGTGATGTCTTAGTGCATCAGGAACAGGAGAATTTTGCCACTGTTTCCCTCATGCCCTCCCTTCTGGAATAAATTACCTCCTTCCTTAGGGCACACAGCTTTCCAGGAGGAGCATTCTTGCTGTAAAATACTGTGGCCACAACCTTTACTTTTATAGAATAGAATTATTAGAACTGAACTAAGGCTTCTGCTCAGCTCCTAGGCCATGTGACAGCTCCTGAAACTGAGTTCCAGTACCTGGAGAAATGCATCTTCATCAGGAGGAGAAGAAGGGGGCGGTTAGGGGTGTGTGGAAGGGTTTGTTACCATCCCTAGGGAGAGCTGGGACCCTTCTGTAACTCTGTCACTTCCTCCCCACCCCCACCACTAACAGAAGACTAAGAAAAGGAAGAAACAATCAGAACCCTCATAAATTTGGACCACATTAATTCAGAACCTGCGATACATCCTGTAGAATTTGGACTGGTTTATTTTGGTGCTCCTTATAAATAACATCTTTGATAAGCAAATCAATACTGAGGAAGGTGGAACATAAAATTACGCCTGTGTCATTTACAAATCATTCTTATCTATCAGCTGGAATAAGGTCCCTCAGGGCTAAGCCTTGCTCTGGTGCTCAGGGAGTGACGCTCATCAGAAAGGAACTGAAATTTCTGGATCACTTACTATGAACTAGGCAGAGAAACAGAGTCTCTGCAAACATGGCTTTTCTTCTTTTGACATAATAATAGCTAACTTTTTTTTAATTATTATACTTTAACTTCTGGGGTACATGTGCAGAAGGTGCAGGTTTGTTCCATAGTTACACACTTGCCATGATGGTTTGCTGCGTCTTTCACCCCGTCATCTACATTAGGTATTTCTCCTAATGCTATCCCACCCCTAGTCCCTCCACACCAACAGGCCCCGGTGTGTGATGTTCCCCTCCCTGTGTCCATGTGTTCTCATTGTTCAACTCCTACTTACGAGTGCGAACATGCGGTGTTTGGTTTTCTGTTCTTGTGATAGTTTGCTGAGAATGATGATTTTCAGCTTCATCCATGCCCCTGCAAAGGACATGAACTCATCCTTTTTTATGGCTGCATAGTATTCCATGGTGTATATGTGCCAAATTTTCTTTATCCAGTCTATCACTGATAGGCATTTGGGTTGGTTCCAAGTCTTTGCTAATAATAGCTACATTTTATAGCATTTTGTAGTTTACAAAGATCTTTCACATACAGGCATTACTTAAAATTGTAGTCACTACTGTGTGGTAAGTCGCTGATTATTATGAGTCTCCCATTTTTTTGATGGAAAAACAGAGGTCCTCACATTCCAAGTGTTTTGACTCCAGATCTCATGCTCAATCCAGTGGGCACACCTAGCGTCATTTACTCCTCACAAGAACCATGTGAAAAATGGTCACTTTCCCGAGTTCATGGAGCTAAGTGGTGGTAGATTTTGGTTTCGAAGCAGGTTAGCTACCTTCAAAGTTCATGATCCTTCTACGCTGCCACCCTGACCAA
Source organism: Alouatta palliata (assembly GCA_004027835.1). NCBI lineage: Eukaryota > Metazoa > Chordata > Mammalia > Primates > Atelidae > Alouatta > Alouatta palliata. The sequence continues at coordinate 84,733 of PVKV010003600.1, read as the reverse complement.
CTCACCTCTGTGGCCTAAACAAATAAAGTTATGACTGTTCTCTGGGACAATGAGCAAGACACAGTAGAAATATTAGGTCTGGAGAATTTCACTTGGTGACATCCAAGTTCACAGAAACTGAAGCTCAGAAGTACTGAGTTTTCCAGTGGGGGAAGAAAACGAAAAGATGCTGAGGCATAGGGAGGCAGCACCAAGAGCATTTGAAAGGAATAAAGAATTCTTTGGTCAAATCAGTTTGGGAAATGTTTAGTTAAATGAAATGAAAAGCTACATAAGAAGTCTAGGGACTTCTTGTAAGGAGTGATCACTGAACTCTCTATGGAGCTTTTAGTTTTTCAAAGCCATCTCTTGGGACACTTTTTGGGAAAGCTGCTCATGAGGCTGAGGTAGAAAAAGCACAATGATAGTTTCAGCTTTCGTCTGAGCTGCAGTTCTCAAAGTTGAGCGTGCAGCACACTTTCCTGGATGGCCCAGATGGCTGGGTCCCAGTTCCAGAATCCCAGATCTAGTAGGTCAGAGGAGAGGCCTGACAATTTCCATTCCTAACAAGTTCCCAGATGATGTCGATAATGCTCTTAGGTCCTAAGACAACTCTTCCTGAACCGCTGTGTTTGGATCAGTGACAGGTCAGTCTTCCACTGGACCCAGAGTCAAGGTCTAGAATGATCTGCATTCTTTGCAGCCTCCAAAGTTTAACATGAACAAGGGACACATGAAGGGAAGAAGGGCAGTTAAAAGTGAAGCCCCACGCAGGCAGACAGAAGAGAGGGGAGTCAGTGCCTCTTTGCTTTGGTGACACATAGAGTTAATGGGTTGATGATATGAACTTATGATGATAGGAGTGGGTATCATAGGATTTGTCAGCTGTAACACAAAGAACCACTACCCCCTTCCCTGTCCTACAGTCTCTGTCCATCTGCGGTCTATCAGGGTAAGATGACAAAAGAGGGCAAACTTCGACCAAACTGCAATTCAAGAGAAACAACCATATAAATCCAGCAGAGCTCTGAACACAAGTAAGCAAAAGTTCCGTGAAGCATGAGCACTTCCATGTCACAGAACAGACAAACACACAGTGTGTCCACAGCCAGGGACAAAGGCGGCTTCAGATTTCAGAGCATGACTTCCTCCACCTGCTGAACTGAATGGTGCAAATCAGCACCTGGTGATGTCTATACCTCTGGTTCTGTCACTGCCCCCTCACCTTCACCATTGACAACCCTCCCTAAAGCAACAAAGATTTTATTTTAGCTCAGTCTGCCCAGGCTGCCTTGACCTCCTGTCGGAACTCCATGCCTTTCCTGAATCTCAGCAGAATTCAGAAGTCCTAGAGACAGCACCAACGGACAACTGTCCTCAGGCAGGAGGCATATTCAAGCTAAAGAGAGGACCGAGAGGACCGAGGCTGGGCTCCTGGAGTGTGTGGTGCTCCTGGCTCTGATAAGAAAGCAAGCAGAAGGAAAGTTTCTCTGTGGAAGAGATCTGCTGCAAGAAAAGCAGGGGAAGAAATGAGATAATATCCAAATGGTGATCTCTGTAAGACTTAACAGAATTTTGCATCTGTGAGATTAGACCAACAGCCATGCGAGGGAAACAAACTGGTCAGGACGGTTTGCCTGGGGATGCAGATCTGGACTACAGAATGGAAACAGAAGGAAACTGATAAAGCAGAGTCCAATGGGAGAAAGGTACTGGGTACTCAGAGGGGAAGGACAAAGAGATAAAAACTATGGGAGAAAAGACAGGGCACAGAGGACAACTTTAGGAGTCATGTCTATTTAAAATAAGACTCCCAGAGGAGATACAGAAGGGAGAATTCAGAAGCAATAATTAAAAGTTAATAGTTTTTTTTTTTCTGAACAGATGGAAGACTTTAGTCTTCAGATCAAAAGAATTAATCAAGTGCCAGACTATGCATTAAAAGGGACCAATATCTAGATATACCCTGGTGAAATGTCATTTTAAAAAATAAAGGAGAAAACTCAATCCAACATCATGAAACACAAAACCTATAGAAAGTGCAGCGTTTTCAAGAATTTTGAGCCTTTCATTTTTGTAGAGGTGGACAGTGTACTGGTGGAGGAATACTCTATCTGGAACATGATTGACAAGATTCAAACCTCTATGTGTCTGTGTCCTCAAATGCAAAAAGAAAACAATGTTGATACCCATTTTATAGGGTTTTTGAGAAGGTTAAATGAGTTAATATAAAATTCATCTTATATGTGTTACATACAATATGAATTATATATATCATACATATGAATACATAAAGCATTTAGAACAGTACTAGTAGCATTTAAGTACTATTAGTAGTATTACTTAAGTACTAGTATTAAGTCTTTAGTATCAAGTACTAGTACTGTTTAAGTACTACTAGCATTATTTAAGATAAAAGCCTGCTATTATTTTTGAATGAAGATGTTTTGATTCCATTCCTCCACCTAAAAATTCACCAAAAATAATGAAAAGAAAGGAGAACAGAAAAGCTTTCTTCAGAAAAAAGTCCAGATTTTTCACTCAATAGGGGTAGAATAACTGGAAAAAATATACAAACATAAACATACACACAAATATACAGAAAAACACATACACAGAAATCAAGTCAAGGACTAAGAACCTAAATATAAAAAAGTGAAACATTAAAAATTGTCAGATAGGAATCAGAAAGAATATGTTAATGATCTCAGAGTAAGAAGTTTTAAACAAGACTCAAAGTCACAAACTAGAGAGAAATAAAAAAAAAAATGTTAAACTGTGATATATCAAAAGCCATCATGAAACTACAAGTCAGAGACTGAAAATGTATATTTACATTACTTTCTAGAGCACGTAAATAACTTCACATTAATAAGAAAGTAAACAACCCAACAGAAAAAAACACAGGGAAAAGAAATGCATAGGCGACTCAAAGGAGAGAAAACCCGAAGGGCAAATACACATAAAGTCTGTTCAATCTCACAAGTAATCAGGGACATTCAAATTAAAACCATAATGAGGTATCATTTCACACTCAATAGGCAAGCAACGATTAAAATGCCTGAACCTACCAACATGAATAAGCAGAAACAAGAACTCATGTACCCTTCTGGTAGGAGTATAAATCGGTTCAGCTGCTTTGGAAATAACTTTGGCAATGGCTGGTAAAGCTGAATGTGGATATACCAGGGAACTGGCCAGTCTACCTCTAGATATATACCTGAGATAAATCCTCACACGTCCATAAGGAGATAGGCCAGCATGTTCATTGCAATACAGTTTATAATACAGACAAATTAAGGAAAAGCATGTATCTTCCCAGCCAGAGAAAAGTCATAAATAGTGGTGCACTCACACAATGTATTCCTATACAATACAAATGAAATGTAATGAAACTAAATGAACCAGAGCTCTAAATATCAGCATGGATGGTTCTCAGTCATAATGATGAAGGCACAAAGCAAACAAGAAAAACAGGATGACATAACATAGAGAAAGTTTTAAAATATGCAACCTGTTATGTTGTTTAAGGATGTGTGCACATGTAGTATTATACAGATACAATGAAATTCAGTGAAATGATAGAGATTTTAATATAACAGATAATTCTGTAGGTAAGAAGAAAAATGTAATTGAGAAAAAGTATAAAAAGTACTTCTCAGTTCCATTTCCTATGCTGGGTAGCTGGAGACTTGCTTGACAATTAAACAATTCTTTATTTGTTTACAATCTAGATAAATGATGGATGGATAGATGGATAGATAGATGGATAGACTTATTGGTGGGTTTTGGTTAAGTGGCTGTTACCCGAGGGTTTTATTCATTGCCAAATTATCCTTTAAGAATAAAGGCTACACAGAGTGTCCAGTTTTAAGAACTCAAGGACTAGAATACCCAAGAGTTACCACTGAGGGGAGAATAAAAAAAGACCTGATGACAAAATCCACCAAGAAATAAATAAAACTCTAGAATTCTAAAAACATGAACATATTTATCTGTAATCTTCAAACAGTACACAAATCCCGAATTCATTAAGAAAAGATTGGCAAACTAGATTACACATGTTTAAACATTTAACGAGTTATCTTTATAGACAGAAATAAAGTTAAATGATACTGGAGTTGCTCTAGAAAATCTGGTGTGCAAACAGGGTAATAAATGTACACTGTGGTCATGAAATAAAACCAAAAGTAGCTTGAGGGATGGGGGAGCAATTCTCCATCTTTAGAGCCTGCTTGAAATGCATAATGTGCCCTCTGAACAGGCACAGAGCTGGCCTCTGACAAGCTGAGAGGGAGCTTGACTAGTGCTTAGGTCATGCTGTGAAACCATTCATTGCTGGAACTTCTCTATGGAAAAACATACCCCAGACGAAAGGCAAAACACATGTTAAACCCCAGGGACATATTTTCAATACATGGGGTAAAGACCTTTTCCCTTTGTTTACAAAAAACTCCATCATATCAATAATAAAAAGACACATGTGTACAAACAATAACTAGAAAAAATATACAAAAAACTAATTAAAAAAAAAAAAGCCCAATAGGTAGTACCCCACCACACACAGAAAGAAAATGTCTTGAAAGGCCAACAGATATACAAAAATATGGTTAACCTTAACTCCCAATTAAGAAAATGCAAATCAAATATAAGATACCTTTTTAGAAAACCAATCAATTTGGCAAAACCAAAGAATCTGATGATACCCAGTGCCAGGAGAATGGGCACCTCATTATACCACCAGGTAGGAGTAAAAATCATTAGTGCCAATTTGAAGGGCATGCCTTTGACCTATTTTCCTGCTGCTAGAAATTTACTTTGCATACATGCCCTCAAAATTTTCCATAATATGTCAACCAGGCTAAACGGTGCAGGATTGATTGCAAATAATTTCTGCCAGTGAGGGACTTACTCAATAAACTAGAATCCAACACACATGATGGAATACTATGCAGCTGTTAAAAAGGAGGAGGCAGAGCTGTATGTGCTGATGTGGGAAGATTCCCAAGATATAGGAAGTTGAAAAAACAACAATAAAAAAGCAAGACTCAGAGCAATGCTTAGGTATGAACTCTTTTACATAAATAATAAAAATAATGCATACAAAGAGAATATCTATAGGTTCATTCCAGATTGGATGATTTACACAAACAAGAATTTTTTTCTGGAAATAATCATAATCTATTAAAACTTTCTTTCCTTTGAGGAGAGGGGTGGGGCTGATGGGAGGGAGACATTTGCCTTGGATTTTTATTATTTTCTTTAATGTTTGAATATTCTAAACATGCGTTATTTTAATTTTTGTAATATTTAGAGTTTATCTGGGATTATAAAGTGGGCTCATGGGCCATTTTTTTTTTCTCTTTGTACTTTTTAATTTGAAAACAAAAAAACGTAATAACGTTATTTTATAAAAAGAAGTACAAGGGCCAGGAAATGAGAGGGGCCACTTTTCCTTGTGTAAATGACAAAGGCATTTATCAAACACAGATACTAATACCTAACCTCACAGGAGGGCGGTGAGGAGTACATGAGATTCTGTGTATAAAGTGCTTCATCTAATACTCTGCACAAATAAGCCCTCAATAAATGGGAGCTGCTCTTTGCATTAAGACCACAGTTTTCCTCTTTCCTATATAACTCCCTGGGCTCCTCTTACACTGTATATGCCCCAAGCTGACCTCAGGCCAGAAAGAGTCAAGGGAAAAGGGAGCTGGAGAGAGCCCGGGATTTGCTTTCTGGCCTGAGGGCTCTTTCCCCAAGGAAACCCCATGGCTTCTTCCATTTCCCAAGAACACAACCCTGACTATACAATGAGAAGGGGGTTGGGAGCCAGGAGACCTGTGTTCCTCCCTGTAGTAACTTTTTGCTAAACTAATAAGGCAGCTTCTGAGCTCATTCTTACTGAGGTAAACTGGGGCAGGTCAGGTCTAACTGCAGATTGCACTGACATCAGCTAGTGCAAAAATCTCCACAGAGCAGTGACTGGGCATGTTATTTCATGTGACAATTCTAGAGCTTGCTCATACAAGCCCATGCAGACTGTGTCCTCCAGAGTTTGTGCAGAGTTAGCAGAGCTGTTGGCAAATACTCTGGGCACCCCAAAGATCTCCTCTCTGGTTGTCTTCCCTCTGTCTACACTGCAGCTGGGGGAAACAAAGGGGACCTCCACCAACTGCATAGCCCATCTGGTGAATGCAAGGTGTCCCCAGTTGGGAAGGCTCAGGATAAACTATTCCAGCTTGTCAGAACCGTTCAGGGACCACCTTGCCCAACACTCTCATTGGACTAAAGAAAACCCAAAGAGGGTGAGTAGTGGCATTCTCAAGGTCACAAAGGCAGATAGTCTCAGAAACAAAACCCCACACTCTTGACTTCTGAGATGCTGCTTTCATCCTATCATCTGCCCTAAGAGGAAGCAGAAGGTCTCATCAGATATGGAAGCATCAGGATACTGGCAAGATGATGCTAGGGACTAAGAACCTAGACTGTAGCTTGATAGTCATCCAGTGAGTGGGTGAAACCTCCCGAAAGTAGTTCATAAGCAAACCTCTTTCCATTCAAATAAATGTCCTCCAAATCATAGTTTTGTTGGTTTGGATTTTGTTTTTAAAGTGGCGCTCTGTGTTTGAAATCAGAAACAAACAAAAACATAAATATGTGCTCCATGGACGTCTCCAGCTGAGGCCAAGAGCAAAGAATGGGAGGGTCAAGGGCAAACTGTAGGTCAACTCACCCACTGCAATTAAGAAGCTCCACTGTGGGGTCTCCTGTATATTATATAGGCTTTCAGGTAAGATTTTCTTTCTTTAAAAAGTTCCATGGCTTAAAAGTACAGTGTTTCATGGAAGCAGAGAGGGGAACATCACACACCGGGGCCTGTTGAGGGATGGGGGACTAGGGGAGGGATAGCATTAGGAGAAATCCCTAATGTAGATGACGGTTGATGGGTGCAGCAAACCACCATGGCACGTGCGGAACTATGTAACAAACCTGCACGTTCTGCACATGTGCCCCAGAACTTAAAGTATAATAAAAAAATAAAATAAAATAACAGCCCCCCCCCACAAAAAAAAAATGCAGTGTTTGAAAACCATACTCTCATGTATCCTAATTATTGACCACAGGGATGAGGGAGAGGAGTGCTCAGTGATGGCGATCTTCAGAAGTTTTAGGAGGGCTAAACCCTCTGCCTACTCCCAGCCATCGAGATAAAGTCAATGTTGCAACAGAAGGAGTGTTCAAGGTCACCTTTTCTGGCCCCTCTATTTGCTGATGAGGAACCTGGAGCTACGGAGGGAGAGTGAACAGTCCAAGGTCGTGGAGGTGGGCACTAAGGTCAGTGTCTTTGACTTCCCAGCCCTGGGCACTTTCCAACGCACCTAGCAGCCCACGGTCTGCTCTGTGTTGGAGAAAACAACGCAAAGGCTGAGTTCTATTTCAGGGGACTCCAGCTTGCCATTTATTTTCTCCTGCTGGCTGCAATCCCCTTGGAAAGATGCCCAGAGTCTAACCAAATTCTTGTCTCTGACTACAGTCAGCATCCCAGAGCTGTTGCATTGTCATAAGCAGGATCCTGGCCAAGAGGGGCCCTGAAAAGAGCCAGGTAGAAGAGGCAAGCGATGTGGGCGCTCTGCAGGGAAGAACAACTCTTTCTTTGCACCCAGCGTCTTATGAGAATACAGGTTGGGCCTCATGGCTCTATTAAGAAATAAAGGAACTGTCAGGTTTCTCTTGTCACCTTGCAGATGTACAGAGTGTTAGCCTATGGGGTAACTGAGACCTGCTTTCCTCTGTTTCTTGACTTCTTTTCACATTTTGCAAAAACACTGAGCTTCCTATGAGTGCATCCAAATTAATGAGTTTTAACTAAATGATCCTGAGAAACTGTCACCATCTTATACAATTTTATCATGTGCCTTTGGACTGAGACATTGGTGATGAATGTCTTTTAGCATTTAGAGGAAAACGTGTGAAGAAAATATTGGCATTCTCTATTTTGCAGGAGTTAAGTCTCAGAGAGGTTAAATAATTACAGAAAGTCACAGAGTGACTAAGCATGATTTAGGATGGACTCTAAATTCCCTGTCTTTCTATGCTGGGAGTTCCTTTCATTACACCATATTTCCAAAAAGAAAGCTAAGCCTGAAGTACCAAATGACCCCAGGCATATCTCAGTAACATAGAGGCGATAAGAGCATAGGCTTCCAATAAGTCTACCTGGTTCTGACACCAGCATCGTGGCTCTGAATGAACCATTCATGCTTTCTAAGTTATCTTCATCTGTAAAATGGGAATGGTGCCTGGATCATGAGGAAGGGATGAAGATTAAATCAAATACAATAGTTTGGCCAGGTGTGGTGGCTCACACCTGTAATCCCAGCACTTCGGGAGGCCGAGGTGGTCAGATCATGATGTCAGGAGTTCTAGACCAGCCTGACCAACATAGTGAAACCCTGTCTCTACTAAAAATACAAAAATTAGCCAGGTGTGGTGGTGTGCACCGGTAATCCCAGCTACTCGGGAGGCTGAGGCAGGAGAATCGCTTGAACCCAGGAGGTGGAGGTTGCAGTGAGCCGAGATTGCACCATTGCACTGCAGCCTGGGCAACAGAGCAACACTCCATCTCAAACAAACAAACAACAACAACAAAAAAAGTAATTCAAATAAATTACAGTGTACCTTACAGTTATTCAATAAGTGGTTACCATCATTACTACTAGTATTACTACTAGAAGAACAAACCTCCTCAAGCACACTAAATATTTCAAAATACTCCAGGGAGAAAGACAAGAAAGAGTCTTAGGTCCAAAATTATTCAAAGCTCCAGGAAGGACTCTTCTATACCCCTACTTCTGGAAGAATGTCAGTGCTCAGGCTGGTAATGTCATGGTTTAGGTCACTCGCTGCAATTCTCATGGATGTGCTTTGGGAAAAACAGAGCCACTAACAAAGATGTAGTAGAAGAAAACACTGAAACCCAGCTCATCTCACCTCAAGAAGGAAGCACTCCATCTCGCACCTGCCTGCACTGGTTCCTCTGTGATTCTGTGTTCCCTGTCTTGTTCCTGACATGCTGGGAAATGTCATGCTTGTGTGTTGGCTCTGAGACAGAATTTTGATAGGACATACTGAGTCTTGTACTGTATTTGTCCAAGTGTAATCACATGTATAGAGTGTCTTGTGGCATTTTGTCATCTATTGCCTATGATTTTTTTGGAAAAGTGAGCCATGTGAGTGACTTGGGGTTAGATTAATTCAACTTTGGGAAGATGATGGAACTATAAGAACTCTAGGTGGGGGAGCTGCCTGGCCAGCATCTATTCAAAGGACCACATGTCTTCCCAAGCACCTAAGAGAGACCATTCCAACCCAGAGCAAAATAAACAATTGGAGAGGGACAAAATTTAAAGGGCTAAACTATTTTTTAGACTATAACACCCAGTAGGAAGGTGATTTCAGTTGCAGACTGTTACACCCTGAGCCTTCCTTGCCTCCTTATCCAGTTGTGTTGGCATGGTTCATCCTCATAAGCACCTTCAGCCTCCATCTCATTACACTGTGCTCACTCAGCAAAACCACCAGTGGTGAAAGCCCACCAGCTACATCTAGTAGCTGTGGGACTTTAGATGTAAAGGGCCCAGAACAGTGCCTGGGATGTGTTCAGCAATATCATTGTGACTGCCCAGGATCTTTTAGAATTGAGAATCTCAAGTCTCAGAGGGCCCCTCACCTCTTGGGAATTGTGCTTTCCTTCCCTGGGATGTTTGTTCTTCCAATTCCCAAATGTCTTTTATAGTTTCTCCTGGTTCCTGAAACCTCCAGTGTCCCCTGTTCTCTGTGCCCTTCAACTTGTGACCTTGCCTCATAGGAAAGGAACTCTGTTGTTTGCAGGGAATTTACAATCATCCCCTTTCTCTATCCTCCCTGCTATGAAAGTAGCCAAATGTCCTTGTTCCTACCATGGCCTATCCCTTTTCATCTTCTCAAGGACTTAGCTCCTGAAATTCTCCCTCTTCTCCTCAGTCATCAATTTCTCTCCCTCAATGGGCTCATTCATACTGAAACTTCTTGACTCTTATGACTTCAAATGTACCCTTGTCCCTTCACCCCATTCCCGCAGCCCCAGTCACTGTCCCATTTCTCTACTGTCTTTCTCTATGAAATGTCAAAAAAGTTGCTGATAGTAACTTTCTTTGCCTCACAGTTTGTCCTCAGTTCCTTCTTGTCTGTCCTGTAAGTCTGTCTGTCCCTCTCTCCATTCAGTTCTTCTCATCACCATAAATCCTTATCATATGGATTAAAGTCCACCCTAATTCAGTATGACCTCATCTTAAGTTGATTACATCTGCCAAAATACTGATCTCAAGTACGGTTACATTTACAGGTTCAGCAATTCGGACTTCAACATATCTTTTATGGGGGTACAATTTAACCGATAAAAATGGCCAAAAGAAAACATTTTTCCTGCAACCCTCCACATACACCATTTCTCCTCCAGTCTTTCTTGTCATTGCTTCCTCAGTTCTATAGCCTTTATCCCTCTCTTTATCTTATCCTCCCTACCATCAGCAAGGCCCATCAGGACAATCTGCAAGCTTCATTTCACATCCACCCACTCTTCTCCATCTGTCCTGCCACTTCTCAGGAGTGCTGCCACCATCCTTCATCTGACCTGCTGCAGCAGGAGGACCAAGCTTCCTGCTTCCACTCCTTACCCACTTCCATCAACTCTCTAGATTGTCTACATAACACACGGAAAAGTCCTCTCCTAAAAATAGACATCTGCTCATTCTATGCCTCTCCTTAAAATCTTCCAAGGCATCATATTACACTTCACATACAAATGTAGGCTGGGCATAGTGGCTCATTCCTGTAATCCCAGTACTTTCTGAGGCCAACGCAGGCAGATCACTTGAGCTCAGGAGCTTGACACCAGCCTGGGCAACAAGGTGAAACCCCATCTCTACAAAAAAATTAGCTGGGCATGGTGGTGTGTACCTGTAGTCCCAGCTACTCAGGAAGCAGAGGTGGGAGCATCACTTGAGCCTGGGAGGTGGAGGTTGCAGTGGGTCGAGATCCTGTCACAGCACTCCAGCCTGGGTGACAGAGTGAGAACCCATCTCAAAAATATACATATGTACGTTTTCCACCAAGATGGTCAAATAGGAACAACTCCAGAGCGCAGTTCCCAGCGAGAGCAATGCAAGAAGGTGAGTGATCCCCACATTTCCAACCAAGTTACTAGATTCATTTCAATGGGACTGGTTGGACAGTGGGTGTAGCCCAAGGAGGCAAACTGAGGCAGGGCGGAGCACTGCCCCACTCAGGAAGTGCAACTGGATGGAGGACTGGGGACTCTTCCCCTCCAGTACTCCAGTTCAGATACTGTGCTTCTCCCATCACCTTTGCAACCACAAAGAGATCCCCACCAGCCTGAAAAGTGCTGCGAATTACTAGCACAGATCTGAGTGGCAGCTCCAGCCGGCACTGCAGGTTGTCGGCACAGATCTGGGTGGATGTTTTGGACCAGTGCCAAGAGTGCCTGCAGGATGGAACTCCCCATTCCCCAGAAAGATGGGGAGCTGAAAGCAGGGAGACAGGTGATATGGCTTGGTGGGCCACAATCCCACAAAGACCAGCAAACTTGAGAGAGACCAGCAAACTTGCTTGAGAGTTTCACAGCCAGCACATCAGTTCGAGCTCTACCTGGTATGATTGAGCTCTGTGGGGGGAAGGGCGTCTGCCATAGCTGATCTTACCTGTGTAAACAAAAGCCAGAAGAACCTTACACAACAGCTGGACTGAGCCTGTGGCAGCCCAGCAGTGCCTCTGCAGACAGACAAGGGACAGACTGCCTCCTTATGCGACTTCCTGACCCCTGCATAACCAAAAAGACACCACATACAGGAGAGCTCTGGCTGACAATAGACAGGTATGCTTCTAGGATGAAGCTACCAGAGGAAAGATCAGGCAGCAATATTTGCTGTGCTGTAGCTCCCATGGGTGATTCCCAGGCAAGCAAGGTCTGGAGTGAACCTCCAGCAGTCCTGCAGTAGAGGGGCCTGAATGTTAGAAGGAAAACTAAAAAACAAAAAGAAATACCTTCAACATCAACAGAAAGGACATCCATTCAGAGACCCCATCCAAAATCACCAACTTCAAAGACCAAAGGTAGATAAATACACGAATATGGGAAGAAACCAGTGCAAAAAGAATGAAATTATTTAAGACCAGAATGCATCTCCTCCTCCAAGGGATCACAACTCCTCACAAGCAAGGGAACAAAACAGGATGGAGAATGAGTTTGACAAATTGACAGAAGCAGGCTTCAGACGGTGGGTAATAACAAACTTCTCTGAGCTAAAGGAACACGTTCTAACCCTATGCAAAGAAATTGAAAACCTTGAAAAAAGGTTAGACAAAATGCTAACTAGAATAACCAGTTTAGAGAAGAACATAAACAGCTTGATGGAGCTGAAAAACACAAAACGAGAACTTCACAAAACATACATCAGTTTCAGTAGCCAAATCGATCAAGCAGAAGAAAGGATATCAAAGATTGAAGATCAACTCAATGAAATAAAATGAGAAGGCAAGATTAGAGAAAAAAGATGAATATAAATGAATGAAGCCTCCAAGAAATATGGGATTATGTGAAAAGACCTGATCTACACTTGATCAGTGTAGCTGAATGTGACAGGAAGAATGAATCCAAGCTGGAAAACACTCCTCATCATATTATCCAGGAGAACTTCCCCAGCCTAGCAAGGCAGGCCAACATTCAGATCAAGGAAACACAGAGAACACCACAAAGATATTCCTCAAGAAGAGCAACCCCAAGGCACATAATTGTCAGATTCACCTGGGTTGCAATAAAGAAAAAAATGCTAAGGGCAGCCAGAGAGAAAGGTTGAGTCACACAAAAAGGGAAGCCCATCAGATTCACAGCGAATCTCTTGGCAGAAAACTTACAAGCCAGAAGAGAGTGGGGGCCAATATTCAACATTCTTAAAGAAAAAACCTTCAACCCAGAATCTCAGATCTAGCCAAACTAAGCTTCATAAATGAAGGAGAAATAAAATCCTTTATGGACAAGCAATTGCTGAGAGATTTCATCACCACCAGACCTACCTTACAAGAGCTCCTAAAAGAAGCACTAAACATGGAAAGGAACAACCAGTACCAGCCACTGCAAAAATGTATCAAATGGTAACGACCAATGACAATTGAAAAAACTGTGTCAACTAATGAGCAAAACAACCAGCCAGTAACAAAACGGCAGGATCAAATTCACACATAACAACATTAACGTTAAATGTAAATGGCCTAAATGCACGAATCAAAAGACACAGACCAGCAAACTGGATAAAAAGTCAAGATCCATTGGTGTGCTATATTCAGGAGACCCATCTCACGTGCAAAGACACACATAGACTCAAAATAAAGGGATGGAAGAAAATTTACCAAGCAAATGGAGAGCCAAAAAAGCAGGGGTTACAATCCTAGTCTCTGATAAAACAGACATTAACCAACAAAAATCAAAAGAGACAAAGAAGGGCATTACATAATGGTAAAAGGATCAATGCAACAAGAAGACATAACTATCCTAAATATGTATGTACCCAATACAGGAGAACCCAGATACATAAAGCAAGTTCTTAATGACCTACAAAAAGACTTAGACTCCCACACAATAATAGAGGGAGACTTTAACACTCCACTTTCAATATTAGATCAACGAGACAGAAAATCAACAAGGATATTTAGGACTTGAATGCAGATCTGGGCCAAGCAGACCTAACAGACATCTACAGAACTCTCCACCCCAAATCCACAGAATATGTGATTCTTCTCAGCATCACATCGCACTTATTCTAAAATTGACCACATAATTTGAAGTAAATCACTCAACAGCAAATGCAAAAGAATGGAAATTATAACAGTCTTTCAGACCACAGTGCAATCAAATTAGAACTCAGGATTGAGAAACTCACTCAAAACCACACAACTACATGGAAACTAAACAACTTACTCCTGAATGATGACTGGGTAAACAATGAAATGAAGGCAGAAATGAAGATGTTCTTTGAAACCAATGAGAACAAAGACACAACGTACAAGAATCTCTGGGACACTTTTAAAGCAGTGTCTAGAGGGAAATTTATAGCAATAAATGCCCACATGAGAAGCGAGGAAAGATCTAAAATTGATACCCTATCATCAAAATTGAAAGAGCTAGAGGAGCAAGATCAAAAGCAATTCAAAAGCTAGCAGAAGACAAGAAATAACTAAGATCAGAGCAGAACTGAAGGAGATAGAGACAAAAAAACCCCTTCAAAAAAATTAATAAATCCAGGAGCTGGTTTTTGAAAAGATCAACAAAATAGACAGACTGCTAGCCAGACTAATAAAAACGAAAAGAGAAAAGAATCTAATAGATGCAATAAAAAATGATAAAGGGGATATCACCACCAATTCCACAGAAATACAAACTACCATCAGAGATTACCACACACAACTCTATGTACATAAACCAGTAAATCTGGAAGAAATTGATAAACTCCTGGACATTTACACCTTCCCAAGACTAAACCAGGAAGAAGTTGAATCCATGAATAGACCAATAACAAGGTCTGAAGTTGAGGCAGCAATTAAGAGCCTACCACCCAAAAAAAGTCCAGGCCCAGACGGGTGCACAGCCAAATTCTACCAGATGTACAAAGAGGAACTGGTACCATTCCTTCTGAAACTATTCCAAACAGTACAAAAAGAGGGAATCCTTCCTAACACATTTTATGAGACTAACATCATTCTGATGCCAAAACCTGGCAGAGACACAACTAAAAAAGAAAACTTCAGGCCAATATCCATGATGAACATCGATGCAAAAATCTTCAATAAAACACTGGCAAACCGAATGCAACAGCAGATCAAAAAGCTTATCCATCATGATCAAGTAGGCTTCATCCTGGTGATGCAAGGCTGATTTAACATACACAAATCTATAAACGTAATCCATCACATAAATAGAACCAAAGACAAAAATGATGATCATCTCAATAGATGCAGAGAAGGCCTTCAACAAAATTCAACAGGTCTTTATGCTAAAAACTCTCAATAAACTAGGTATCCATGGAACATATCTCAAAATAATTAAAGTTCAAATCTATAGCCAATATTATACTGAATGGGCAAAACCTGGAAGCATTCCCTTTGAAAACTGGCACTAGACAAAGATGCCCTCTCTCACCACTCCTATTTAATATAGTATTGGAAGTTCTAGCCAGAGAAATCAGGCAAGAAAAATAAAGGGTATTCAATTAGGAAAAGAGGAAGTCAAAATTGTCTCTATTTGCAGACGACATAATTGTGTATTTAGAAGACCCCATCGTCTCAGCCCAAAATCTCCTTAAGTAGATAAGCAACTTTAGTAAAGTCTCAGGATACAAAATAAATGTGCAGAAGTCATAAGCATTCCTATACACCAATAACAGAAAAACAGAGAGCCAAATCATGAGCAAACTCCCATTCACAATTACTACAAAGAGAATAAAATATCTAGGAATACAACTAACAAAGGATGTGAAGGACCTCTTCAAGGAGAATTATAAACCACTGCTCAAGGAAATAAGAGAGCACACAAATAGATGGAAAAACATTCCATGCTCATGGTTACGAAGAATAAATATCCTGAAAATGGCCATACTGCCCAAAGTAATTTATAGATTCAACACTATCCCCATCAAGCTACAGTTGGCCTTCTTTACGGAACTGGAAGAAACCACTTTAAACTTCATATGGTACCAAAAAAGAGCCCACATAGTGAAGACAATCCTAAGCAAAAAGAACAAAGCTGGAGGCATCATGCTACCTGACTTCAAACTATACTACAAGGCTACAGTAATCAAAACAGAATGGTACTGGTACCAAAACAGAGATATAGACCAATGGAACAGAACAGAGGCCTTGCAAGTAACACCACACATCTGTAACCATCTGATCTTTGACAAACCTGACAAAAACAAGCAATGGGGAAAAGATTCCCTGTTTAGTAAATGGTGTTGGGAAAACTGGCTAGCCATGTGCAGAAAGCAGAAACTGGACCCCTTCCTTACACCTTACACAAAAATTAACTCCAGATGGATTAAAGATTTAAACATAAGACTTAACACCATAAAAATCCTAGAAGAAAAGCTGGGCAATATCATTCAGGACATAGGCATAGGCAAGGACTTCATAGCTAAAACACCAAAAGCAATGGCAACAAAAGCCAAAATAGACAAATGAGATCTAATTAAACTTAAGAGTTTCTGCAGAGCAAAAGAAACAATCATTAGAGTGAACCAGCAACCAACAGAATGGGAAAAAATTATTGCAATCTACCCATCTGACAAAGGGCTAATATCCAGAATCTACAGAGAACTAAAGCAGATTTATAAGAAACAAACAAACCCATTCAAAAGTGGGCAAAGTATATGAACAGACACTTCTCAAAAGCAGACATTTATGAGACCAACAAACATGAAAAAATGCTCAATATCACTGGTCATTAGAGAAATGCAAATCAAAACCATATTGAGATACCACCTCATGCCAGTTAGAATAATGATCATTAAAAAATCTGGAGACAGCAGATGCTGGAGAGGATGTGGAGAAATAGGAACACTTTTACACTGTTGCTGGGAGTGTAAATTAGTTCAACCATTGTGGAAGACAGTGTGGTGATTCCTCAAGGATCTAGAAATAGAAATTCCATTTGACCCAGCAATCCCATTACTGGGTGCATACCCAAAGGATTACAAATCCTTCTATTATAAAGACACATGCACACGTATGTTCACGGCAGCACTGTTTACAATAGCAAAGACATGGAGCCAACCAAAATGCCCATCAATGATAGACTGGATAAAGAAAATGTGGCACATCTACTACACCATGTAATACTATGCAGCCATAAAAAGGGATGAGTTCGTGTCCTTTGTAGGGACATGGATGAATCTGGAAACCATCATTCTCAGCAAACTGACACAAGAACAGAAAACCAAACACCGCATGTTCTCACTCACGGGGGAAGTTAAGCAATGAGAACACATGGGCACAGGGAAGGGAACATCACACACTGGGGTCTGTTGGAGGGTGGAAGGTTAGGGGAGGAACAGCAGGGGGTGGGGAGGGATAACATTGAAAGAAATGCCTGATATAGGTGACGGGGGATGGAGGCAGCAAACCACCATGGCATGTGTGTACCTCAACAGTCCTGCAAGGTCTGTACATATACCTCAGAACTTAAAGTGCAATTAAAAAAAAAAAATATATATATATATATATATATATATACACACACACACACACACACACACAAATGTAAAACAATCTATAGGACATTATACACCACGGCCCTGCCAGCTGCCCTCTCTCACACCACTTTGCACTTGGTTCCCTATAGCCACAGCAAATTCCTTCTGTTTTTCAAGCCTTCCCAGCCCATTCCTATCTTACATCCTTTGCACTTGCAGTTCCCTCTTCCTGGAGCTCTCTGTCCTCAGATGTTTGCAAACCTAGATTCTTCTTAATCATTTCAATTTTATTGCAAGGCTTGCCTCCTGAGAGAGACCTTCTCTAACTGCCCCATCTATTATTGTAGGTTCCCCAACATTCTCTATCATATTATTATATTTTCATCAAGAGTATATATCATTCTACAAGACCATCTTGTTCACTACTTGGTTATTGTTGATTGTCCATCTCCCTTCTTACACATTCCATAAGAGAGGGACTCTGTACCCAGAATAGCACTGGGCACATAGGATATACCTATTGATAGTTGCCAATGGATTAATGGACTAAATGAATTTCTTCTCTCAATATTATTAAATTCCTGTCAATTGCCTAAGACAACTTTATAATATGAAAATATAACTTTAAAAATAATTTGGCTGAGCGTGGTGGCTCATGCCTAGAATCTCAGCATTTTAGGAGGCTGAAGTGGGCAGATCACTTGAGGTCAGGAGTTTGAGACCAGCCTCACCAACATAGTAAAACCCTGTCTCTACAAAAATACAAAAATTAGTCAGATGTGGTAGCAGGTGCCTGTGATCTCAGATACTCAGGAGGCTGAGGCAAGAGAATCGCTTGAACCTGGGAGGCACAGGTTGCAGTGAGCTGAGATTGTGCCACTGCACTCCAGCCTGGGTAACAGAGTGAGACTCCTTCTCAAAGAATAATAATAATTTCAAACAATAATGTCCTTATATGTAGGACAACCTTAACAGAATAGGGGATTTCTTTACCTGCATAATATCAATTGCAGTGGTAATAATAATAACAATAATGACAGCAGCTATAATAGTTATTATTTAATACTAAGAGTATTTACGAGCTAAAGCCTCTGCTTCATAATCACTATCTCATTTAATCTTCAGAAAACCCCTTGAGGTGGACAAGAATATCCTTTATGTTATAGGTGAAGAAACTTGAGTCTTAAAGTGTTTAGGTTTCTTGTTCCCATTCAGTTATCTCATTAATATTAGACGTAGGGCTCAAGTGCAGGTTTTTCATGACTTTAAGAAAGTCTACACTTTTAACGATAATGTAATACCACCTCATACCCACCAGAATGGCTAAAATTAAAAAGACTGGCAATATCAAATGTTGGTGAGGATGTGGAGCAACTGGAACTCTCACACACTGCTGGTGGGAATGCAAAATTATAAACCATTCTGAAAAGCTTGTTGGTAGTTTGTACTGAAGATAAAACACTTCTGCTCTATATCCCAGCAATTCCAAACCTAACCTAGTAATTTACCCAGGAGAAATGAATATGTGTCCCCCAACAGGCATGTGCAATAATATTTATTGCAGCTTTATTTAAAATAGTAAAAGAATTGAAAATAACCAGAACGTCCATCAAATGGTGATTGAATACATGTACTGTGGTATATTTACAAAGTGAAATACTACATAAAATGTGAACTGGTGACAGATGTAACAATATGGATGACTCTCACAAATATAATGTTAAGTGAAAGCCAGACACAAGAAAATACGTGTCATATGGTTTTATTTGTATGAAGACCAAGACCAAGTTATTCTGAAAGAATCTCAAAACATAAGCAAACAAAAATTAGGCCAAGTTATCTGATAATGACAGAAGTCAGAATACTGGTTACCTCTGGAGGTTAAATTTAGACTGGGGAGAAACATGAAGGAAACTTACGGGGTGATGGAAATGTTCTCTGTTTTTTTCTAGGTGCTGGAATAATGGGGGAGATGGATAGTTGAATACATAGGAAAAATCCACTAAGTTATATACATAAGATTAATATACTTTATATATTTTAGGATTTAGGTTTTCCTGTTGTAGGGCAGGTGAGTCCCCAAATTGGGGCTTTACCTGGGAGGGTTCTTAGCTTTGCTCAGGAAAGAATTCAAGAGAAAGCTGGTGGTAGAAGGAAACAGCTTGATTGAGGTGGCAGTGCGACAGCTCTGTTATTGCTCCTGCAGAACAAGCTTACTTCTTGGGCAGAGTGCTGAGAGTAGCAGCTCTGAGGCAGTTCCGCAGTCAGATTTATATCCGCTTCTAATTACATGCAAATCAAGGGGCAAGTTATGAAATTTCTAGAAAAGGGGAGGTAACTTCCAGGTCATTGCCATGGAAAGGGGCAGTAACTTCTGGGTGTTGTCATGGCAACAGCAAACAGTCATGGCACTGGTGGGTGTATCTTACGGAGAAGTGATTTCAGTGCCTCTTCCCTGTTTCAGCCAGTCTTCAAACTGGTCTGAAGTCCAGTCCCACCTCCTACCTCAGTACCTCAATCTCAAAAATCCGTACTTTTAATCCGTGCATTAACCTCTTATTTGTACCCCAACTATAATGACAGGAGGAAGGTAACTTTTCTTATTTCTTTAAATACTTACACTCAATTACATTTATAACCCAGAGACTACCAGAACTTAAGGAAACTTAGAAACCACCAATATTTACTCTTTCATTAGAAAACTGAGAAAACAAATGTAGGAAAAGAAAGCGCATTGTGAAACTGTCAGTGCTTATAAAGGGCAGGGCAAGTCTAATGCCATCTATTTCCTACCTCCAAGTCTGGATAACATTCTTTCCTCTCCACAACCCTGCTCAGAAAGATAGTCTTTGCCATTCTTCTGTAAGCAAGACTGTTCCCAGAGATTTAGAATGTGACACTGGGATAGTTGACCCCATAATAATAAACAGGCCAGCAGGCTTTCTTGGGGGGGAAAAAAAAAAAAGAAATGCACCCTGGAGCTGGCCAGGAAGAAATGGAGAAGGGATTCCTGGTGAAGAATGTTGAACAGAAAGAGCTCAGAGCAGAGGCACTAGCCCTGCTTCTAATAAAGTTGTAGTTTCTGAGCCGGCTCACAAGGACGGGGAATGATGGAAATAGACTCCATGAGAAAGTGGACTGGACATGCTAGGAGGCCGCATGTATTCATCTCAGCAGTGGGACTGAAGGCATTTATTCCACTAATAAACTCAGTGCAACAGCTGACAAGGAGTTTAAGGTTCAGAACTCCTTCTAACAGAGCAATTTAAGTAAGAAGAATGGTTTTCATGGAAAGGTAAAAAAAGTCAGACTAAATCCAGAAGACATGTGATAAATCTCTTGGTTTAGGAGACCTCTGATCCAAACGGAGGGCAAATATTAATAAAACAGTCACCATTCTGATGTGGTGCTACACTGTCAGCTTTATATAAAATCTCATTTAATTGAACATCTTTTTCCTTTTTTTATTGCATTTTAGGTTTTGGGGTACATATGAAGAACATGCAAGATTGTTGCATAGGTACACACATGAGAGTGTGATTTGCTGCCTTCCTCCCCATCACCTATATCTGGCATTTCTCCCCATGTTATCTCTCCCCAACTCCCCACTCCGCCGCTGTCCCTCCCCTATTCCCCCTCGACAAACCCCAGTGTGTGATGCTCTCCTCCCTGTGCCCATGTGTTCTCATTGTTCAACACCCACCTATGAGTGAGAACATGTGGTGTTTGATTTTCTGTTCTTGTGTCAGTTTGCTGAGAATGATGGTTTCCAGGTTCATCCATGTCCCTACAAAGGACACGAACTCATCGTTTTTTATTAATTGAACATTTAAAAAAACCTCACATAAGATGCATTAATTACCCCCATATGGCACACGAGAAAATTAAATCTTCCTCATTTTAGAAATTTGGTCCAAAACCACACCACCAGTAATAGAAGCAGCAAGGATTTCAGCAAAGCTTACTTTTTCTCCAAAGCCTATGATCTTTTTCGGTAGCATCAGGCTGCCTTTAGAAATCAAGATGTATCTTTGGGAGGCCGAGGCGGGGCGGATCATGAGGTCAGGAGTTCAAGACCAGCCTGGCCAACATGGTGAAACCTTGTCTCTACTAAAAATACATAAATTAGCCAGGTGTAGTGGCGGGTGTCTGTAATCCCAGCTGCTCAGGAGGCTGAAGCAAGTTAATCGCTTGAACCTGGGAGGCAGAGGTTACAGTGAGCTGAGATCACACAATTGCACTCCAGCCAGGGGACAAAGCAAGACATCGCCTCAAAAGAAAGAGAAAAAAAGAAAAAAAGAAAAAGAAATCAAGATGTATCATGGCTGGGCACTGTGGCTCATGCCTGTAATTCCAGCACTTTGGGAGGCTGAGGCGGGTGGAACACGAGGTCAAGAGATCGAGACCATCCTGGCCAACACAGTTAAACCCTGTCTCTACTAAAAATATAAAAATTAGCTGGGCATGGTAGCATGCACCTGTAGTCCCGGCTACTCAGGAGGTGGAGGCAGGAGAATCGCTTGAACCCAGGAGGCAGAGGTTGTAATGAGCTGAGATTGTGCCACTGCACTCCAGCCTGGTGACAGAGCAAGACTCCATCTCAAAAAAAAAAAAAAAAAGAAAGAAAAGAAAAAGAAATCAAGATGTATTATATTGCAAAGAACTGAAATTGGTGGAAGCATCAGAAAGCAGGTCGTCAGGAATTATGTTCAAAAATACTTGCCTGGCTAGGCACAGTGGCTCAGGCCTATTAATTTCAACACTTTGGGAGGCTGAGGTGGAAGGATCACTTGAGGCCAGGAGTTTGAGACCTGATTGGACAACATAGTGAGACCCTGTCTCTACAAAACTTCAAAACAAAACAAAACAAAAAATTTAGCTGGGTGTTGTGATACATGCCTGTAGTCCCAGCTACTCAGGAGGCTTGGGCAGGAGGATTGCTTGAGCCCAGGAATTTGAGGCTGCTGTTAGCTATGATCATGCCTCTGTACTCCAGCCTGGGTGACAGAGTGAGACTGAGACTCTGTCTTTAAAAATAAAAAACAGGCCCAGGAATATGAACCCAGGAATGAAGATCTTAATGATGAGAAAGTACATCATGCTTAATGACGAGAAAGTGAAAAGAAGAATATGTCAAAGAGCACCAGGGCCTGGCAAACTCCCCCAGTGATCAACTGGCTGTGGCTTGTAGCCTGTTCCCTCTGTGAAGCAGAGAAGAGAAACGTCCCCTGAATCTGGATGGCTGTGAGCTGATAGCATCTCTGAGTATCCACAGCACTGTGCTTTATGGCACTGATAGAATTCCACCTCTGTTGTTATTATTGGTGAGTACATGTAATACTACTTACAGCACAGCAAGGACCAAGTCCCACCTTTATTGCCACCCTGCAGTGAGCACAGTGCCTGGCACATGGTGGGTGCTCATTAATTATTCACTGAATTAATTAACGAATACCCGTGTTCACATTCTAATTAACTGAAGTTCTGAGTCCTGGAATGTTTATGTTTCATCTACATATAGGGAAGTGCTGAATGGTTGTGAACCAGCCACTAGGCCCCATCAACTGGGTAAGCAAAACATCTAAGATTGCTTTTGCCTCCAAGTCAATGCCTCTCCGTAAGTTATCCACTTAATTACTTCAGCTTTTTACTCCCTTGGAGTTAAAGTCCATGGACATCCATTAGACACAATATTCACGTATTCATTCACTCAGAAGGGAGCTGGGTGAGATTAACTTTATATTTCCTTTGTTTGGTGACAAAGTGAATCAAGTCCCTAGGTTCCATGATATCCCCAAAATTTTCTAAATTATTAAATGTAATTAAATTTATTTTTGTTTAAAAATGCATTAAAAAGTCAGGAAACAACAGATGCTGGAGAGGATGTGGAGAAATAGGAACACTTTTACACTGTTGGTGGGAGTGTAAATTAGTTCAACCATTGTGGAAGACAGTGTGGCAATTCCTCAAGGATCTAGAACTAAAATACCATTTGACCCAGCAATCCCATTACTGGGTATGTACCCAAAGGATTATAAAATCATTCCACTATAAAAACACATGCACACATATGTTTACTGCAGCACTGTTCACAATAACAAAGACTTGGAACCAACCCAAATGCCCATCAATGATAGACTGGATAAAGAAAATGTGCCACATATATACCATGGAATAATATGCAGCCATAAAACCTGATGAATTTATGTCCTTTGCAGGGACATGGATGAAGCTAGAAACCATCATTTTCAGCAAACTAACACAAGAACAGAAAACCAAACACGGCATGTTCTCACTCGTAAGTGGGAGTTGAACAATGAGAACACATGGACATAGGGAGGGGAATATCACACACCAGGGCCTGGGAGGGGGCAGGGGCTAGGGGAGAGACAGCATTAAGAGAAATACCTAGTGTAGATGACGGGTTGATGGGTGCAGCAAACCACCATGGCATGTACATCAGATGGATTCTGCCTGAAAAAGAAAGGAAACTCTGGGCTGGACGTGGTGGCTCACCTCTGTAATCCCAACACTTAGGGAGTCCAAGGTGGGCGGACTGCTTTGAGCTCAGCAGTTTGAGACCAACCTGGGCAACATGGTGAAATCTCATCTCTACAAAAATACAAAAATTAGCCAGCCATGCTTGCATGCACCTGTAGTCCTAGCTACTTGGGATGCTATGGTTGGAGAATTGTTTGGGCCAGGGAAAGCGGAGCCAAGATCACGCCACTGCATTCCAGCCTGGAAGACAGAGTGAGACTCAGTCTCCAAAAAAAAAAGGAAATTCCGTCATGTACTGCAATATGGATGAAACCTGATGACATTACTCTAAGTGAGATAAGCCACATGGCTCCATTTATATGAGGCACCTAAAGTAGTAGTTGAGTTCATAGGGAAAGAAAGCAGAAGAGTGGTTACCAGGGGCTGTGGGGAGAAGCGAATGGGGAGCTGTTGTTTAATGGGTACAGAGTGTTAGTTTTAAAAGATAAATACGTTTTGGAGATTGTTTGCACAACAGTGTGGATATACTTAACATCAGTAAACTGTACACTTAAAAATGGTTAAAATGGCAAATTTCATGTTATGTATATTTTACCCTAATTAAAAATTTAGAAGTTAATATTTTTAGCACATCTTTACAAAGCTCTTACAAATAAGAAGAGATGAACTTCCTTAGGGGAAAACAAACCAGGCCATGGACATTCATAGGCAATTCAGAAAAGAAGACATAGAGTGGGACAGTGTCTTTTCAGGACAATATAGTGATGTATAAGAAGAGTCTTAAAACATGCACACCCTTTAACCGGTAGCAATCTATCCAAGGGAAATAATTACAGACAGAGAAGAGATTTATGTGCAACGATTATCACAGTGTTAATTATAACAGTGTAAAACTAGAATCAAGCTAAATGTGATCAACAGAGGAACGGCTGCATAAATTATGTGACATCCAAAGGGTAGATGCCACACAGCCATTTGATGCTATCTTTTGAAGAACAGTTTAGTGCCATGGGAGAGTCTCATGAAATAACATTAAGTGAACAAAAGGTTTGTAATTACTCTACAATATGATTCCATCTTTGTAGAATAAAGGAGGAGATACACCTGGGGAAGGGGAGGAGGGGCCACATGATTGCTCTCAAGGCGTCTGTTGGGCTGTAATAGGAGTAATTTTATACTATTCTGTGTTCTCCAAAGTGTCTTTAATGGACAGGTGTTCTTTTCATAATTAGAAATATTCTGTATTAGAAACAAGGTACATTTTGATGGGAGGGGTAACTAAGAAATTAAATAACAAAAAGTCATAATTCCAAACAATGAGAAGTTACACAGGGCACAGCCTCCTCTTACCACCACATGCCTCTGAATCCACGCAGCCTCCCTGCTTCTTGCCATCTTTGCTTCTCATAGGAGTAGAGCAACAGCAAATGGGAGTGGGTTGGGAAAAACCAGCCCCAGCTGGGTTGTTCATCCCTCACCTCTCTAAGCCCTTTCTTTGGCTACCAAGAAGATCCTCACACGGCTTTAGAGGAAAGGAAAAATACTAACGGCAGACCCCAACTCCCCCAGCAGAGACTCTGCTGTGTAACTTAAGGGGACACCACAGGCCCCTGGTTATAGAGGGGAGGGCTGGTGTGCCACACCACTGAATGACAGGAGATATGCTGTCATGTTGGCAGCTCACCCGCAGTAACCCTCCACCCAGACATAGCACTGGGGCTGGCAGAGGCCAAGCAGGTGGACTCAGACTCCACAGCTGTCAGTCAAGGGAAGGAGGCTTCCCAGTTCTTGGGCTCATTTAGAAGAAATCAGCCATTAACACCCTTATCTCCTTGGGTGTGAACTTTAACTAAGAAGTTCCAGCTGAAGTGGGTAGAGGAAGCTATTTTGCTGTAACTGGGAAGAAAGTAATTGTATCTGCTAAACAGCAGCTCTGGGACCTGGTTTCATGCAAGTGAGACAGACCAATGGGGTGTCTCTGGAGGGGACTAGCTGAAGACAGCTGCCTTCACATAGGCCAGTGGAGCCAGGGTTTGGGCAGCTTGCACGCTGCTTCCAACTCACGCTATGAGGATTGCCTGGACTGGTGTTTGGGTCTCTAAGCACACCGACAGGAGAGTTTGCATCCACAGGGAAGATGGGAAATTGTCAATTAGCTCATTAAGCTAATTCTCCAGTGCATGCCTCATTTGCTGGTCTTATCTCTGTATAGAAACTTCTCTACATAGAACTAACTTTGCACCAGTGCCTCTCACACTTCGGTATACACACAGATCACCCGAGAATTACTAAAATGCAGATTTGGACCATTCTTTCTGCCTACTACCAACAGATGGCATTAGTCATTTTGGTCTGATCTGCCATGTTGGTCCTGGATCTACATGGTTTATTGTATATCTGTGTTTTGAGCTCAGATGTTCTTTGCTGTTAAGTGGAAATGCCAGGGTTTCTTAATCATCAGGCAGATTATGAGGGAAATAAAAGGAATATCTGTTGATTGATCATTCTCACCGAACCCCTTTAATGGGTTCCCCCACCGCCCACTAAAGAAACTTTGGAGAACACAGAATAGTGTAAAATTACTCCTATTACATCCCAAAAAACGCCTTGAGAGCAACTGAGTGTCCCCTCCTCCCCTTCCCCAGGTGTATTCCCTCCTTTATATCTAACTCATCAGACCCGCCATCTGCCTTTCTATCCCAGATGGGGACCTCAAGAGACTGGCCAATGTGGACTAAAGCTCATGTGCTTCCTTTTCAGCCAGCTTCCAACTGAGTTCTACCAATGGAAGGTACTTGTAGGTGGCTGAAGAATGAAGAAAAGCAGAGATCAGCATATTTTATCTTCATTTGATACATTTTTAGTAGTTGTTAAGTTCCGCCATGGCTTGAGCTCTGAGCTGTGGAAACAGTATGACCTCCCCTTGCCCTTCCATCAGGCCTAGGGGTGGTAACAGTTCCCACCTAGCTGGTCTCTAGAAACCACATCCTTCATTTATTCCCACAAACTCTTGAACCAAGTAAACTGTATTTTTTTTCCCACCAGGACCCAGCCCTCAAACGGCTCTGCTAGATAAAGAAAAAAGTACAAGTGGGGAAATAACAGAGACTTACAAGGAGAGGGAGGATTCTCAAGGAAGTAGCACAAGATACCACGAGGGGGCAGTTTTCAGAACAGGATTTCAATCTGGTGGAAGGACTTCTCAGGATAACAGACTTAAGCCCTGCTCAGTTACTTCAGGACTGAGGACAGACAGACCTGAAAATAGCCCTCTGGCTCTGTCTACTCACTCAGGTTTAGGTTGCAGGAGCCTGGAATGAAGTGCTCTCAGTTGGCCTCTCTGAGGTGGTTTTAATAAAGGGTTTCACTCTCATGTGTTAATAGTAAAGTGCTAATACATGACACCTCCAGTAATTACCTGCATTTATTGGGAGATAATGCCCTGCCTAAGAATCCCAATGTAGGGCGTCAGACTAGAGGTACATATGTTTTCATTTTGCTCCAAATCACGACCTCGCTTGGCTTCCAAATACAGCTGGCTGCTAGAACCTTTAAAGAAAGTTCCACGATTCCCCATATGCACATCTGAAAGCTCAATGGCACACAGACTGGGAAGAAAGAGAGGCTTCCGTCACATTTCATTTAAAAATGGCTATTCTGGTTCTGGAGGGAAGGAACAAATGAGGAAATCACTGAGTGAGGATGGGGGTGGGGGAGGCACGTGCCCACAAACAAGGCACAGACCATCTGGTCCCATTAGCTGCTGTACCCTCTGAACTGCACCCAGTGGACTGAGTCACAGCTGTCTTGGCTGATGTGTAAGCTCCTCCCGGCCTCTCCAATCTCTGGATGCCCAAGGCTTTCTTTGTGACCTCAGAGGCATTAGCAATAAGGTTGAGATGCATGCGTCTCACTAATTTACTTCCATCCGCTCTATGCTCCTCCAACTGAGCATGTGGAGAATAGAACATGAGGTCGGAGGGTCCCTGTCTGGTAGATGTCCTTGTTGATACAAGGGGAGGCCCTGGTAGCATTCCTGCCACCATCCGGCCTCCATCCTGTGTGGTGGCAGAGGAGGTAGAAGGGAGAAAAGGCAGGCCACGTCAAAACCCAGCTACCCAGAGTGAGCTCCTTGGAGCAGCAACAATGGGCACTACTTGAGAGTTTTTTGGAAATGCAAACTCTCAGGCCCCACCCTGGGCCTACTGAATCCGAATTCACATTTGAACAAGGTCCCCAGGTGATTCCTGTGCACATTAAAATTTGAGAGACTTCAGTGCAGAGCAGCAGTGCTATACTGGGAGTGATTTGCCCCCACAGAGGATATTTTTCAATGTCTAGAGACATTTTCATTTGTCACAACTGGGGACCAGGGTGGATGATGCCCTGGGTGGAGGCCAGAGATACTGATACACATCTGAAAATACACAAGAACAGCCTCCCCTTCTCCAAACAAGGATTTATCCAGCCTAAAATGCCATAGTGCTTAAGTCAGGAAACCCCTGGAGTAGGGGGTTCTCTTAGAAAAGACAGACATATTGGGGCCTGTTCCTTTTCCCTGTCTTCCTCACAGTTCACCTGCAATTATTATTTAAACATGAATTTATACAACATGCCCAGGACAATTCTGTAAACAGATGTCTTCTTCCAGTATTTAGTCCCAGGAGGCAGGAATGATGTCTTCCATTTCACAGCAACATTAAAATCTAAATTATGATCAGATAAATTAACCTTCCATTTCCTCAAAGCATCTTTTCTTCCTGTTTATCACAGTGCCCTCTGAGTACACACATCCATGATGATGCGAGGGTCCTTGTGGCTGTGGGCAGACCTGTTCCCAGGGTTTTTCTAGAGCTGAAGGTGACCTATATTGGGCTCAGTTTATGCATCACCCCAATCTGGGCACTTGCCTTATCTGCTGGATGAAGTGACCAACAGTAGCTTAAGCTATGAAGTTAGTTTTTTGTTACATTGGTTGAGGACCCTTTTAAGGGTCAACTTATGAAGAAACCAAACCAAGAGCCCTGTCAGATATCTAATCAAACATCAAGTCTCGTTGATTCCTTCTCCTTACATCTCAATTCTATCCCGTCTTCCCTCAATTTACTGTCAATCATCTCTCACTGGACGATTAACTATTCTGCTTTCTATTTTCTGCCTTTAGTCTTACCTTTCTCTTTATTCAATCATTGTAGAGTGATCAGAGCAATTTTTCTAGAATATAAAGCTGGTCATGCCATTCCCTCACTCGAAATTCCTTATTAGTTTCACACTGGCCAAAAGATAAAAACTCCCTAGCATGACATAAAATCACTCTACCATAAAGACACATGCACACATATGTTTGTTGTAGCATTGTTTACAATAGCAAAGACTCAAAACAAGCCCAGGTGCTCATCAATGATAGACTGGATAGAGAAAATGTGGCACATATACACCGTGGAATACTATGCAGCCATAAGAAAGAATGAGTTCATGTCCTTTGCAGGGACATGGATGAAGCTGGAAACCATCATTTTCAGGAAACTAACACAGGAACAGAAAACCAAACACTGCACGTTCTCACTCACACATGGGAGTTGAACAATGAGAACACACGGACACAGGGAGAGGAACGAACGTCACACACCGGGGCCGGTTGGGGGACAAGGGGAGGAAGAGCATTAGGACAAATACCTAAGGCATGCTTAAAACCTAGATGACGTGTTGATAGGTGCAGCAAACCCCCATGGCACATGTATACCTATGTAACAAACCTGCACATTCTGCACATGTATCCCAGAACACTTTAAGTTTAAGCAAAATAAATTTAAAAAATACTGTCATGTCTAGTCTGTCATGGCTACCTTTGAATATCCAATTACCTAGTCATGACTGAAAACAATTATCTTGGGTGTCTTTACATATTGTTACATGCTTTCCCTTTTTCTTTTGATATCCAGTCCTCAAATTACCTACCTAGTAAAATTCTACTCGTCTTTCAACTCAAGCATTACCTTCTCTGTGTTGTTGCCTACCCTGATCCTCCCAACAAATTCGATTTTGCTGCTTCTATTATTTCTTAATCATGTCTTCATTACAGCAGTGATCACATTTCATTACAACTGTTTTGTTTGCACATCTCTATTGCTATTAGTCTGTGAGATCCACGAGAACAGAAACCATGTTTACTCTTTTTTGCAACTCCATCCTCTGGCATAGGTTCTAAATACTTATTTGTAGCTCAAGGGATACTTGTTGAATGAAGAAAGCATTTTAGGAAGACAGGAATGGCAATGTCAAATGAAAGAGGGGGAACAAAGAGGTGTGTTCTATGATTACAGAACAAAGCCGTACTGCAGGACTATATACTATACGGAACCAACAATGAGCCGTAGGTTTTTGAACGTGGAATGGTGGTGCTGTTGGGATGGGCAAGGGTGGGAGGAGAAAATAGGTAAGTCAGAAAAAGACACAGACAGGTTTAAGGCAAAAGATAATTTTAAGTTTTTGGTGGGATATTGGTATAGAGATATTCCTCACGATGTTAGAAATGTAGAGACAGAAAATCAGGGTGTACAAGCTTGAGAAGTGGATTTGCAAAGGACCTACCTGGAGGTGAAGATGGGACCCATGAGAAAAGAGAACATTAATAAGGGGAGGAGGAGAGAGAGAGCGCAGGTAAACATGGAAGAAAGGAGCCTTTATGGAATATGTAATTTTAAATGGCTGGAAAAAGAAAAGGAATCCCATGAAGGAGAAAGATGTTCTGGAGAAGTAAGCATAAAATGGAGATAGTATTTGTATTGAGAAATCAGAGGAGGAAAAAAAAAAAACCCTGAACAATATGAAGATGGTTAATAGCTGCAAATGCAAAAGAACAAGTAGATTAAGGACCAAAGAATAATTGCTTCATTTGGTCATTAGGCAGTCACTAGTGCTCAAAAGCTGGGTTATTTCAGAAGCAGAAATATTATTTATTAGTGATTTGAGAACTGCAAGATGGGCAAAATAGGGGCAGTGAGCTACCATGTGCTTTACAGAGTGAGCTTTCAGCAGTGGAGTAAGTCGTGCAGAGTGAGCTTTCAGCAGTGGAGTAAGTCGTGCTGCTGATCACACCCACAGGGTAATGACTGGGGGGGCGTCACTGAAGTTGAAGTTGAGGTGATTGAGGAACCAAGAGACCAGGGCACCCACATTCCAGAGATGATGGCAAAGGAAGAGCTGTCTGCCTGGGGCTGAGCATGGTGCAGAGAGGGCTGATACGCCTTGTGCATGTAGGGTTGAAAGAGCAAGGTGGGCTGATGTAGGTCAAACAGTGTTTCCTACAGCCACTTTCTCTGTTGCAAACAGAATGAACCCCCTTTTCTTGGAGAGGTCTTTCTCAAAAGCAGTTCTGAACATTTCTCAACCAATACTGTCTATTTGGGGGAAAAACAAATTCCATATATTTGCATTCTTCTATAAACACTGGCATTTGGAGAAGTGGACAGTTCTTAATCACTTGATCCACACTGCTCGTGATTTTCAAATTCTGACTGTCTTCCACTCTAGCCTTTATCTTTGCCAAACCAAAAGGCACTATCCTCATGTTTCTGTTTCCATATGGCAGCCCCCAACCTCCATTTTACCAATTTTCGTGTTTCTTACAAGTTATATCTTCCTTCTTGACATGGGGTAGCCAGAGTCATGCAGAATGTTATAGTTGCCAATGAATAATAGTCATAAAAAAGGAGAATGCAGTTTTCCATGGCCTTCAGGAAGCCATCTACTACCATGTTGGCGAGCAAAGAACATGTCGAAGGAAGCTGGGCACAGTGGCTCACTCTTGTAATCCTGGCACTTTGGAAGGCTGAGGTGGGTGAACCATGAGGTCAGGGGTTTCGGACAAGCCTGACCAACATGGAGAACCCATCTCTACTAAAAATACAAAAATTAGCAGGATATGGTGGCACCCACCTGTAATCCCAGCTACCTGGGAGTCTGAGAATCGCTTGAACCTGGGAGGTGGAGGTTGTGGTGAGCCGAGAGCGTGCTATTGCACTCCAGCCTGGGCAACAGAGCAAGACTCCATTTCAAAAAAAAAAAAGAAGGAAAGAAAATGTCAAAGGATAAGCAAAGGATGTTTCTGCACTCTGTTTTTGTCCCTCTTGGGTCTTGCATTTTCCCTTAACATTCATTAACAGAAGGCCCAGTGCAGGGGCTTAACCCTGGGTCTACACATCTTCTACGTCTGTTCATCTTGACTCTCCACATGCTTCCTTTTTGTCTGTTTCCAACCCATTGATTTCAAACTCCTAATTTGAGTAATCACTCTTTTTTAAAAAGCCTTATTTCAGTCCTTCCTTCCCATCAGTTATCAGACTTAGCAGATAGTGGAAGCTGACTGACAGGTATAATACTGCAGACATTTGGAGCTTTGTAAACAAAGTGGTTGTCTTTAGCACTGACTTACACATCCCTGGCTCCCCCCTCACCCCTTCTGGCTGTCTGCTCAGCTACAGAACTCACAGCTCAGGGAGGCAGAGTCCTGGCATTTACAGTTATCTTCAAAAGTGTTGCCCCATAAAATCCATACCATAAATGACTTCTATTGTTACTATGTAGGTGGGTGACAAAAGCCCGACTCAAAGGACTTCTGCTAACCAACAATGTCAAATAATCCTAGGCTGATGTATTCACTCCTAAACCAACTCTGATATCATGGAATTTGAGAAGTGTGTTAGCCTAAGAGGTCTGAGTCACAAGCTGATAAATAGTTTCTTTCTGGCCCAATGCAAAAGCTGCACTACGAACAAAATAATACCTTTGGGGGGATCAGCTCAGGCCCTGTTTTGTTGTAGATCCATGATGGGCAGAAACAATGCGAAATGGAAGGGTAAATTTATGTGGTGGGAACTCCAGGCAAATTTTGGTGGCCTGGCAAGATTTTATACTTCTTTGCAAGGCACAAATAATTGCATCTCACTGACAGCATCTTTATCCAGTGGCATAAAATCAAACCAAAGGATCCCAGATCAAACACAACCTTCAGCTTATCTTTTACCACGGTACAGAGCTCTTTCCTTATGGATCCTCCAAAGCTGTAGGAGCTATACCTACGGTTCCCCTACTAGTGAAAGCACAGCCGGATGAGCAGGAGAAGCAAAAGAATGGCCAAGTTTCATTATTTCTGCTCTGATATTTGTTTCTATGTTTGTTCAACTCATCAGTGTGAAGAATATAAATGCTTCACAGCATAATTATGTGGTTTGAAAGTGAGCAATCTTGATACAAACATGAAATACATATTCCATTTTACTACTTAGGATCTCAAGTGTTAAAATATCCAGATTGGGCAGACTGCTAAATATAGGTCCCAAATGAACTTGTTTCTTAAGCAAAAGAAATGGGAAAAGAAGGAAGAATAAAGAAAAAAAAAACTCAAGGTAGACATTACTGAGGACCAAGAGAATAAAAGGAATAAAACGTCACTCCCTAACTCAGATCAAGATTGAGGAGGCCTATTGGGATCATAGAGTATTTTTAAAGATGGTTCTATGATTATTAAATTATTTTATACATTTTTTATATATGTATACATGTTTATATATAAAAAATTTTATATTTATATTTTTATAAAATAATTTAATATATATTAATTTATATATTATGTAAATAAAATTTTTAAAAATTAAAAATATTTTAAAATATGTATTTTAATGTAATATTTATGTAAGTTATATATAATTATATATTTCATAATTATAAAATAATTAAGTTATTGCATTAAATAATTATTTAATCGTTTTAAATATAGAAGGTTCATGAAGAGTTGCCCAGAAAGTCTTTAAAGCCTGCTTTAACAAGAGGCAAAAAATCATTTATAGCTGGCATCACTCAAGATCTGCAGGTGTACGGCTATTGTGCAGTTCTTGAGAATCAGGTATGTTCTTAATAAGATGGAACACACTCATCCTTATTTAAATAAATAAATAACTTATCAATTCTTTTTTGGTCCCATAAATAGAGCAAAGCTAAGCTTCAACCTAGCTCCTGACCAGACCTTCATAAATTTCAAAGCACTGGGGCCCAGTTAAATGTAGTTTCACCATATGTGCTCTCAACATGTGGAGGAGATGGGACTGGTTGTTTCCGCTAGGACACATTTCTGTTGATACCATTATGCTTTGCCAAGCCACTATATTCCGTAAACGAAATAGAATTTTGCATACTCTTATGGATGACCAATTAACACTGGCAGTTCAAAAACAATCCTGTTTACTCTCAGGACATAGCTTTGCGTTTCAGTTTTTTTATTTGTTTCTGTTTGTTTTTTGAGATGGAGTCTTTGCTTTGTCACCCAGGCTGGAGTGCAATGGCATGGTCTCGGCTTATGACTGTGCCACTGAACTCTAGCCTGGGCAAAAGAGTGAGATGCTGTCTCAAAACAAAGAAGAGAGAATAGTAGTTTAGGACACTCTTTGGTGACATTTCAGCTAGGGCTACTAAAATCCTGCCTGATAGCATCCATCCTTCTCCACACAAGGTTCACTATGGGGAATAGCATACGGGGAAAAGGTGGTGCTGTTTTAATTGAGCTTATTCCAGATCCAGAAGCCCCATTTCTGAACTTTTTATAAAGCTGGACTGAGACACATAGCTTAGCCCCGTGGTTCTCCTACTGTCGTTCCCAGACCAGCAGCATGGGTACTACCAAAGTACTTGTCAGAAATGCAAATTCTCAGGCCTGTAAGACATGGAATCAGAAACTCTGTGATGGAGCCCAGTAATACACATTTTAGTCTGCCCTCCAAGGGTTTCTGATGCAGATACAAGTTTGACCACACTGCTTTAGCCTAAGCCTAAGGAACCTAGTGCCAAACACTAGGTTACTAGGTCTCAGGATCTCTTATCACTTGGCCACATCCTTGGTACAGGAAGGCAAAGACAATGGAAGCAATACTCTTTTAATACATGAGCGTACTCATCACTTTTTATGCTTCGTGTCATATCCTCTTGTCCTTCGTTTTTGCTTTGGACATGACTATAGCATCTGGATGGCTCCATATAGGTATATCTGGAGAGCAACTCACCTCTCAGCTGCACCTGGTGCTTTCTGCCCTGCAGCTTTTTGTTATGCTGTGGAGCCTACTCCACCATTCCATTACACAGGCTAATCCGGAGTGAGGGATTTAACTACCTCCCATCAAAGGGGTATGGGACTCAGGGGATCAATGCTCCCCAGTTCAGCATCCCAGGCAGACAATGTCAGGGTACCTTCCCATGTTCCCAGCAGGATTGAGTTCCCATCTTCCATGGTTGTAACAAGCTCAATAGCCTTTGGACTGCCTTTCTCTCCTTCCTCGTATACTTTCTCAGTTCTCTACTCATTGGGATCACACTCCACAAATAAACTACCCTACACAAGCCTTTGTTTCCGGCTCTGCTCCCTGAAAGCACCCAAGGTAAATCACTGATCCTTGTGAACATGGGCTAATAAGTGCCCTGGAATTGAACCAATGACATCAGTTTCTCTCTTCTAAGACAGGACCAAGAAAATTAACTGAGAAGCTTACCCTGGATTGAGCTGACAGCTCCTCTCTCTTTCCTCCAGAGACTAATATTGGAATGATGCACAATTTTCAGTTACTATCCTAAATAAATTATTAATTTGTCTCAGAACTAAAATCACATACAATTTATAGGAGGGAAAGAAAGAATTGGAATGAGAGTTAGGAGTTCCAGCTGTGTGACTTCAGGCTCTTTCACAAGCCACATCCCCAATTCAGTCCCTGTGTTTCCACTTTCTGCTGCATACACTGGTGGGTGTAGGAATTTTAACCTCCTGATCTGTGAAGTGAGAGGCTGGAACAAGAAGCCCCAGGGTTCCCCCCAGTCCAAACGGTCCCTGATTTTGTATCTGGAGAAATGTGCAATTCACACAGCTTGAAAAATCCATAGGAAGAGGATAAGGATAGCTCAGAATCATCATCAGAGCAGGACTGTCTCTGCCTCTACCTCTTGAGAAGTTGAACTTCCTAGTATGAGGACCTTGCCTGTGGTGTTCATGGAGAGAAACACCCACCTCTGCACAGAATCACCCTTCTAGAAATACTTGTGCTGTAAATATATCTCTTTCTATGCAAAAGGAGGGGTTAGTTGTTTATTTTGGGATGACCCTACAACTGTATCTACTACTAGAAAGGGTGTTACTGCTCTGCTAATGGGAATGAGGTTTAAAAACATGATCACTGTAATCCCAGGACTTTGGGAGGCTGAGGCAATTGGATCATGAGGTCAGGCGTTCGAGACCAGCCTGGCCAACATAGTGAAACCCCGTTTCTACTAAACATCCAAAAAATTAGCCGGGAGTGGTGGTAGGCACCTGTAATCCCAGCTACTAGGGAGGCTGAGGCAGGAGAATCGCTTGAACCCAGGAGATTAAGGTTGCAGTGAGCCGAGATTGTGCCACTGTACTCCAGCCTGGGGAACAAGAGCATAAACTCCATCTCAAAAAAATAAAAAAAAAATTAAAAAAAAAACATGATCAATGCACTTGGGAACATCTTTATCCTCTATCTCTTTATCGTAAGAGGTCTTTGTTCGCCCCTTTGGGAGCTCATGAAGATGCTTTGCAGAGTCTGGTCACTAGACTGTTGGGAAAAGTCCCTTGTGTCTTCTCTCCACCACCTCAGCTTGGGCCTGATCTGGCTGTAGCCCCAGCCCCCAACATCCCGTCTCCTTCCCCCCTCTGCCTGTTACTTCTCCTCAGGTTATCTGCTGCTAGGTGATGGATGTGTCCTCCTCCTCCCTGCTCACAGTCTGCCCTCCCAGAGGATTTTGGCCCTTGAGTGATTTAATATTTATGTGGTTTTAGGCTGCAGCTCCATGGATCTCACTTTTATATTAGAGACATTTACCTCTCTGGATCCTCTGGAGGCTCTGGGATCTGCAAGTAAAGAGCAAAGTAGGCGGCGGCTTCTCCCCCATCACCCCACTCCACTTCAGCAGAGACACTGACAAGGAAGTCATTCAAGAGGCTGGATGAAAGTTTAGCCAGAGAGTAGCACATTGGCCTCTGGGAGGATGGGGAGGTGCAGAGGGGGTGGGCTGCAGAGGTCCCTCATGTCTGGGCTGGCCCACAACACCCCTTCTCCCACTGATCACAGGAAAACTCCATGTTGGAGGGAAACTGTAAAATTACTCAGTAGCTAAATATAGTCTTCCCCCTGATAATCTGTTAGACATGAAATCACTAAGTGCAGTCTATGGGCAACAGCACTGAGATCAGAACATCGGGGAGAAAGATGAGCTTGGTGCTGGCAGAGTGGTGGGCAAGAGCAGAACCCCAGAATCAGGCTGTTGGCATTAAAAGTGCAGCTCCGCCTTGCGCAGGTCACTAAACTCCTCCGTGCCTCTCTTCTGTCACTTAGAGAATAAGATTCCTGTCCAGGCACAGTGGCTCACACCTATAATCCCAGCACTTTGGGAGGCTGAAAAGGGAGATCACTTGAGGCCAGGAGTTCAAGACCGGCCTGGCTAACATGGTGAAACTCCCTGTCTACTAAAAATACAAAAATTAGACAGGCATGGTGGCGCATACCTGTAATCCCACCTACCTGAGAGGCTGAGGCAAGAGAGTCACTTGCACCTGGGGGGCAGAGGATGCAGGTGAGCCAGTATTACGCCACTGCACTCCAGCCAGGGTGACAGAGCAAGACTCTGTCTCAAAAAAAAAAAAGAGAAAAATGGATTCCTGTTTTACAGGGTTGTTTAGAGGATCGTCAGCAACTACAAGGCCCATAACTGTTTGCGGCCATGATCCTTGTCATTTTTATTATTGCTGTTGCACTAACACTGTAGAATGGTGGAATTGGGGTTCTGAGAAAAACTCAGTCCTGGGTCCCCCAGAAGATGCTCCCACCCCTGTAACCAATATGGGAGTGACTGTGTCTCAGCCAGAGACTGATCAACAGAACTTTGCTTCAGAAGGTGGGGCAGGATTGGCACCAACATTCATCAATTATTATCCACATGAGAAACAGGAAAGAGTCTTGGGGCTGCTTCCTGCTTGGCTGAGGGCCACCTCCGGACCTGCAGCTGACCAGCAGGGCTCCACAGGGCCCAGCTTTTGTGGTTTTCTCCCTCCAAGAACCAATCTGTATCCCTTCTTGTCTTCCTTTCTTGTACCTCTGGGAACTGCTTGGAACATATGGTCACTAGGTTTCTCTTTCCATGGATCACTCCAGTGTCCACTATTCTAATTCAGAGCTTCAAGAAACTGTCTGTGATCCCAACCTCGTTAGGTAGCCTTCCTGTAATTGGGGAGTCACCTCTTTGGAGTGGAGGTGATACTGCAGACTCTGAGCTGTAAACATAACTGGATCCTTCCTGGGCCAGACTGTCTGCAAAGACGATTGCCAGTAATCTCTCCCATCCCTGTACGTGCACAAGGCCACTCCATCAAGAGGTGAAGTCTGGTTTCTCTCCTGTTAAGTTCAGGGTGATCTTGTGACTTGGTTGGACCAACGGAATGGAGCAGAAGCAATGCTGCAGCAAGTCTGGGACTGGACATTCCTGTGCCTGGAAGCTTCTGCTTTAAACCTCTTGAAACACTTAGGAAACTTAGCCTAGACTGCTGAATGATGAGGGACCATGGGAGAGAAAAGCCCAGTCTTCCAGGGTCCAGATTAGCCTAGCCCCAGCTGTCCCCTCAGCTGAATGCAACCACAGGCATGAGCTCAGGTAAGACCAGCAGTAGAATCATCTAGCACCCCCTCACAACTGCAAGAAATAATAAAGTGTGGTTGTCTTCATTCACTGATTTTGGGGACAGTCTGTGACATAGTGACAGATAACTAATACACTTCTCAGATTCCCCAAAAAACACTCATATTCAGTTCACTGATGCTCAAGCTTACATTGTTATGTTTATAGGATCAATGAGAATTCATGTGCTCTCAACTTTCGAAATGGTAGAGGGAATGGCATACAGGAAGCCAAAACACAGGTAGCCAGTTTCATTGCTTAAGCAGCTTGGCAAAATTACAATGGTAATTAGCGTTTAACAAGTTGTTCCTTTATTTCTCTGCTGGCTCATCTAGGGTCCTCCTTTAGTACCAATTCTTCAACACCTGTTTTTTTGTTTTTTGTTTTTTTCCTAGCAAGTCCTTGTCTTCCTTCCAGTTGAGTTTCTATTAGAGAGTTTTTCTCTACTTCCTTCACTCTCAAAAGCCTTGGAATAGGCCTGGCACGGTGGCTCACGTCTGTAATCCCAGCACTTTGCGAGGCCAAGGCGGGTAGATCATGAGTTCAAGAGATCGAGACCATCCTGGCCAACATGGTAAAACCCCGTCTCCACTAAAAATATAAAAATTACCTGAGTGTGTTGGTGCGTGCCTGTAGTCCCAGCTACTCACAAGGCTGAGACAGGAGAATCACTTGAACCCAGAAGGTGGAGGTTGCAGTGAACCAGGTCTTGCTACTGCACTCCAGCCTGGTGACAGAGTGAGACTCCATCTCAAAAAACAAACAAAAAAGCCTCGGAGTCTGGGTCCCAGGTCCACACTACCAGATCAGAGCTGCTCTTTCTTCATGGCTACCAAACATCAAAAGGTAATCCTCCCCTGGGCTCCCACAAGCTGAAATTTTCTGGCTTCACCTCATTTGCACATGAACCCTTAATTCTTGTAGTCATACTTTTGTTGCAAGATAGAAGGAAATGATAGAACTGTTGCTGCCAGTCTTTCTAAATGCGGCATGTCGAGGCAGCTTTTATACTTTTATGTCTTACTTCAGGTGAGCAGAATATTCCATGTTTCACACTTTGAAACATCTAGAGTGCTGCTAATTTCCACAGTTATCCCTGAAAAAACTATTTTTTATTATTTTATATACAAATGAAACATGTTTCTTCTAGAAAAATTAAAAAATAGACCAAGGGCTGGGCGCAGTGGCTCACACTTTGGGAGGCTGAGGCAGGTGGATCATGAGATCAAGAGATCGAGACCATCCTGGCTAACACCGTGAAACCCCATCTCTACTAAAAATACACACAAAAAAATTAGCTGGGTGTGGTGGTGGGCGCTTGTAGTCCCAGCTACTTGGGAGGCTGAGGCAGGAGAATCACTTGAACCCGGGAGGGAGAGATTGCAGTGAGCCGAGATCGTGCCACTGCACTCCAGCCTGGGTGACAGAGTGAGACTCCGTCTCGAAAACAAAATTTTAAACAAAAATAAAATAACAGACTGAAAAAGGAGGGGAGTGAATCACTCATAATTCTACCACTTTGAAATAACCACAGTAAAGGTGGGAGATTACTATTTCAGATCTTTTACTCATGTTTAAATAATTATAATGACAATTTTGAGCAGGGTGTACATACTAATTTTTAATTTGTTAATTTCATTTAGTATATTATGAACAGAGCTTCATATCAACAAATACAAATAGACAACATCATATATAACAGGCCAGGGGCAATTTAGTGGCCTCATACTTTATGTACTATACACATTTTGGGTGTTTTTTTTTTTTTTTTTTTTTTTTTTCAATGAACTCCCTGTTGCTGGCCACATAGATCACTACTTGTTTTTCAGTATTTTAAACATTATTTATACAATAAACATACAAGAATGTCTGCAATTTTATGCACATCATTCTTTTAATTCAGTAATGCCTCACTGTTATACACTTAGGTTTTTCCCAGCTTTTCAACAATTTAAAGAGTATAACATGTATTTTTGCAGTTTCAGTAGTAAGTTGTGCGGGAGCAAGATTACCAGCAAAATTCAAAGTCATTTTGAGCCATGAATCACAGGATGGCCAACGTAAAGATTGATAAATCTTTTGTTAAAAGCCTTTTAGTGGCCGGGCGCAGTGGCTCACGCCTGTAATCTCATCACTTTGGGAGGCCAAAGGGGGCGGATCACGAGATCAAGAGATTGGGACCATCCTGGCCAACATGGTGAAACCCTGTCCCTATTAAAAAAAATATACAAAAATTAGCTGAGCATGAT
Source organism: Alouatta palliata (assembly GCA_004027835.1). Taxonomy (NCBI): domain Eukaryota; kingdom Metazoa; phylum Chordata; class Mammalia; order Primates; family Atelidae; genus Alouatta; species Alouatta palliata. Next base: position 43,974 of record PVKV010003600.1, on the reverse strand, counting down.
GGCGTGCACCTGTAGTACGAGATACTCAGGAAGCTGAGGCAAGAGAATTGTTTCAACCCCGCAGGCGAAGGTTGTAGTGAGCAGAGATCATGCCACTGCATTCCAGCCTGGGTAACAGACCGAGACTCCGTCTCAAAAAAAAAAAAAGAAGAAAAAAGCCTTCTGGTATGAAGAGGATTTGCTTTAGCAAGATGTGGCTGTAGGATACAAATTCCAGGTTGCTTTTCCACTAGCAGTCACTCCCTTGACTATCGCTTTGAGGCCAGAGGCCCAAATTGTTATGTATGTGGGTGGAGGGGAGAGAGGAGAGTGGTCCCAACATCCTTAAAGCAGACGCATGCCTAACCCCTATCTAGTCTGTGTGCAGCTGCTGAACATGAGGGTGCTGTGTGCTTCACCCACTGCTAAAGACCTCATCCACATCAGATGCTGAGTCCAGTTGATTCTCCCTTGACAGTATATTTCTCTACATTGTTCCTCCTACACCCTCGTTCCAGGCCTCAGTCACTCCTCAGACCATTGCAATGGCCCCTGATTGATACTTGTGCCTCTATCACTCTTCTTCCAAGACTTCCTGAAGGTCGGAGTTTGCTAGCCCCTGCTCAGTCAGCCGCAATGATAGTAAGTAACACATCTTCTGTGGTAAGCATTGCCAAACGCAGGAATGAAAAAAATAATCATTTGACCAACAATTATTACACATCAGGTGATTTGCTAGGTGCTCAGGAAACAAAAAGGAAGCAGCTATGGCTCCTTGTCCTCCAGGGACTCAGGCCTGATGGTGAAGACAGGAAAACAAGCAGTGAAAGGGGACTGTGACATGGATTCTCCAAAAGCCACGTCATGAGAAGGATTCCAGAGGTGCCTTAGTGCACCTGGCCCAGCAAAGCTGTCTTGCAGCAGGTAACCCATGAGGTGATTCTCAAAAGAAACAAGGACTCAAAAGGACAAGTCTGTCAGACAGACAAGAGGAGGCCCAGTCCCTGCCTTTTTGTTCCTTGATGAGGAAGCCCCACTTTCCAAGAACTCTGGGTCTTTGTAGCTAATCTGAACCATCTACCACATCACAACCCCTGCACCGCTATACTGGCACAGCTGTCACGGTCAGTTCTGTGTAAGTTGCCAGCCTCCTACATCAAGTGTCTCAGGTGTCTCTGTCTCCGTGTCTCAGGGTTTTGTCCAGCCTCATGCAGGTGCAAGCCAGAAGTGCATGGTAACTAAGGCACCAGGGTGATGGGAATGGGTGACCATATAACCCAGCCTCCAGCGGGACATGCTACATGGTACTGCAGAGGGGCTTCTGTGGGGCTGAATTCCAGGTGCCCACAGTTATAATCAGCTCATTCATGCATCCCATGACTGGCTTTTCCTCCCATCTGGTTGCATTTTGCCCACTCCCTCACTTCTGCCCCCTGGATCCTCTCCCATATAAACCACCTGCAGCCAAGTTCTTGTCTCAGACTCTGCTGTAGGGAAAACCTAAACTAAGACATATTCTATACTGCCTGTGGTTCTGGGGTTCTAAGGAAGATCTAGGGCTCCATCTTAGACCCAAGGAGCCAAAGAAGAAAGAGAAAATGAGCTCATCTGGGGTCTATGTCCTGCTCCTCCTTGCCTGACTTTGCACTCTCCTCATCTCATCTCACACAGACTCCAACTTCCTTGAACTTGAGGAATCCTAGTGTGTTCTCACCACCTCTGTGCCGCCTGCCCTGGAGGGAGTTTGCAGACGCTGGGGCAGCTCCCACACAGGTCTGCTTAATGACTTTCTGGAGGAAATCAGAGGTGACAGAGCATTGTAGAGTATCACAGTGTGCCGGCTCCAAATCCCTGTGCCCTGGGCAACTGGAGAAGGGCAGGACAGATGGCAACTGTCAGGCCTTTAATTGCATGATGTTCTCAGAGGTGGCCAGGGAAATGCTTTGCTGGTGGCTCAGTTTCTGTCCAATCACTGTTAGAGTGGAGGAGAGAAGGGAGCACTGTGACTTCTCCCCTGCCCCCTCCTCATCTGCTTCTGCAAGCCCCAGGCATGTGACGTTGAGCTTTGTCACAGGGTCAGAGTAAGCATGGACAGCCAAGGGTGGCAGGCAAGGAGCTGCACCAGGAGGTGCCCCATGAGCCCAATATTGGGCCGTCTGGGGAAGGGTCTACCATGAGCTACGTTGAATCCATAAGCAGCTAAACCTCTGCGTGCCCACTCTCTTTTCTCTGTCTGCCCCCGTAACAGCTTACCAAGTTCCCCTTTAAGCTCCCAGCAGTCCTTCTTTACCTCATACCCACTGAAGACTATTCTGACAAAAGTGTGTCAGATCAGAGGCACAAAATAAAGAGACTTATGGACTTAGCTAACATTTCATAGCACTTTGGAGTTTTTCTTTTCTTTCTTTTCTTTTTTTTTTTTTTTTTTTTTTTTTTTTTTTTTTTTTTTTTTTTTTTTTTTTTTTTTTTTGAGATGGAGTCTCATTCTGTCACACAGGCTGGAGTACAGTGGAGCGATCTCAGTTCACTGCAACCTCCACCTCCTGGGTTGAAGTGATTCTCCTGCCTCAGCCTCCTGAGTAGCTGGGACTATAGGCATGTGCCACCACACCCAGCTAATTTTTGGTTGTTTTATTTGTTTGTTTGTTTTAGTAGACATGGGGTTTCACCATGTTAGCCAGGCTGGTCTTCAACTTGTGACCTCAGACAATCCACCTGCCTTGTTGTGACCTCAGACAATCCACCTGCCTTGGTCCCCCAAAGTGCTGGGACTACAGGTATGAGCCACCCCGCCTGGCCCACTTTGTGGTTTTATAAGGCAAACTCACATATCTCATTTGAACTGCTAGGCATGCTATGTAGTAAACTTTATTGCAACCACCATTCTACAAATGAGGAAAATGAAGCTCAGAGAGGTTCCATGGTATGCCCCATCACCCAGCCAATGAATGACGACATCAGAGAAGGAACTCAAGTCTGCCTTTCTTTCCTCTACGTTTGCTGGAAACCTCGGGCTCCTGGTAATTTGTGGGGAAAGATTCCAGTTTCCTTGGGAGGGAAGTTCATTGAAACACTAGGTCTCTGCCACAAGAGCCCTTCCCATGGGGCTTGAGGAGCAAAGGAAAGAGAAATCCATGGATCCTGTACCACTCAAGAGAAACTTTAATTGAACAATGTTTCTCAGAGGTGGCCAGGAAAAAGCTGTGTTGATGGCTCAGTTTCTGTCCAGTCAGAAACCCGTTCTCTCTTCCTGCCTTCAGAGGCCTGGGCCTTGAGACAACCTAGGGCAGCATGGCTTCCCTGCTCAGGGTCATGTCCTCATGTGTAAGCATGGAGAAGGAGCATGTTCATGCATTGACTCACTCCTCTGCTTGTTCACCCATATTCATCTGGGTCAGTGACCCAATATGTCTAGCACTTGCAAAGCTCTGGAATAGAACCCAAAGGAAGCAGGGAGCATCTAAACAGAGGCCTGCAATATGGGGTAACTCTTCCCGCAGAGAGCTGGGCAGATCTGTGCGACCGCCAAGGCTACGGGTATAAGTATCTTTGTTACAGGAGAAACTACGTATTCACATCTGTATCCACATCTGTATCCCTGAGTTATAAAACAGTCATTGCTTCTAAGAAGAAAAGGGCATGTTCTTTCTTCCACGTGTCCTACGAAAAGAGGTTGAAGTGCCACCTGTCGATACCCACTGGATGTTTAAAGATCCTACAGCCAGCTCTGCCAAGGCCAGTATTCCATCCACACCTTCTCAGAGCACCAGGGGCTGAAATGATGCTTTTTGATCCGAGGGGTGGGCTTCCAGGAGGACACGCTAGTGCCCTTGTCACAGGTGATGGCGATACCATGTAGCAGTCTCCCTCCCCCAGTTAAGTGTCCCAGATCTTCAAGGAGAGGCCATTCTGGCCAAAACTCCAGCTTGGCTTTGGAATCAAATCTAAAACCTATACATGCATGTCCAGCGCTCTCCCGGAGGGCAGAGCTGGATAAGTTGTGTTGCAGCCACCAGCCACCAGTTAGGAGGCCTGCTCCTTGCATGCCCAAGTTCAGGAGAGCCGGCTGCCTATGAGTTGGATGCAGGCAATGATTTTCAGGTCCAGGGGCTTATTTCTCAAGTACTCCCAAAAAGCTGTTTTTACTCACAACATTTCTGACACCAAATGCGTGAACTGTTTTTTTTTTTTTCCTTACATCAACCAATTCTCCAACCTTTCAAACACCAGCTGAATCATCCAAGAATTCAATTCTGATGTTTACTACCCAGAGTTAGGGCAAACCTCAGCACTTAAAGGCTCAGTCCCACAAGACTGCCCCCTTCTTGGGACTCTGGTTGCAAGTGTCAGGACTCTTGTATTTTGAACAAATTGGTGATAAGTACGGAACTTCCATGACCCCCCTATTCATGCTCAGTAATTTCTGGAATGGCTCACAGAACTCAGGAACACACTTTACTGACTGTTTACAGTTTATTATAAAGGAGAAAACTCAGAAACAGCCAGATGGAATAGATGCACAGGGCACTGTATGAGGAGTGGGGAGCACGGAGCTTCCATGCTCTCTCTGGGTGATGGTAGAAACATAATTGCCACTGCACCACCCTCCCGGCACCTCCACATGTTTTCCAGACCAGAAGCTCTCTGACTACCAGCTAGCATTGTTTAGGGCTTTTTATAGCATTTTCATGACCTCAGGTGATCCTCCCGCCTTGGCCTCCCAAAGTGCTGGGATTACAGGCGTGAGCCGCACCCTCAGCCACCAGGGGTCAGGAGTTTGAGACGAACCCGGCCAACATGGTGAAACCCCATCTTTAATAAAAATACAAAAATTAGCTAGGAATGGTGGAATGCACCTGTAACCCAGCTACTTGGGAGGCTGAGGCATGAGAATCATTTGAACCCAGGAGGTGGAGGTTGCAGTGAACCAAAATCGCACCATCGCACTCCAGCCTGGGTGACAGAGCCAAACCCCATCTCGCAAATTAATAATAATATGGAGTTTTTGTCATATCAGCCTGATGGATTATTAACTCAAGCTCCAGCTCCTGTCCTGTCCCCAGAGGCTGAAGCAGGGGTAGGGGTGCTAAAAGCTCCAGGCCTATAATTGAGAATTTGCCTTTCTGGCATCTGCCCTTGTTCTGAAGCTATCTAAGGGCTCACCAAGAGTTGTCTCCTTAGAACAAAAGATGCCCCTATCACCCAGAAAATTCCAAGGATTTAGGAGTTCTGTGTCAGCACCAGGGACAAAGACCAAAAATCTATTTCTTATAGTCCCACACTCTCAATCCTTTGGCTCTGACAGGCTCCCTCTCCACATGGAACAGAGAAACACATCTCTATGCCACCCTGAACATCACAGCATGGGGCATACAATATTCCTTATAATGCACGATCAGTCCTAGCTCCTCAAGCCACACCATGAGGGAGTCATTGCTACTGTGTTCTTGTCACAGTGATAAAGATGTGGCATGCACACCAAAAGGCAGGTCACCCCCTGGCAGCTGCCACACAGGCAGGCCTCTGCTGCTCTGCAGTCTCCTGAATCACCATTTCATCTGGACACAGACTTCTCCAGACATCTCACTGGCAATTCAACTTCTACCAACCCCCAAGAGACAATGACAGCAAACATTTCCAAAAGCTCTGGAGCCAGGGGTTGGGCAGGCTTCCAGTGGAATATCACATGATGCACTGGTCTGTCAAAACCCTCCACTAATTCATAGGAATATTTTCTAAAGCAAGGAGAGTGTGTTAACAACAGCTCTGATCATCTAGAGGTTCCCCAACCCCGGCATGGGCATTATCTATCCACTTGAGTTTAAAGGCCTTGAAACCTGCTGGAGGTGGCTCCCAGCTGAATTTCCATGGAGGCTGATCTGCACAAAAAGAAACAGAAAGCAAACCTGAGCTGGCAAAAGGGAGACAGGCTCATGGCTCTCTCCCTTTCATCAAATACGGCCCACATCCACCCTGTATCACTGGAGGTGGGACATGGCAGTGGTGTGTTTATTTTACAACTGACATAGAACAAAAGAGCCTTTTCAAAAGTTTTGGGAGTCCAAGGATTCAAGCCAAGCTCTGATTACAGTGCGTGTTTATTCTTAAGTGTCCAGATAAAGAATTCATAATTTTACCCAGAAGGACAGACAAAAAGCAAGGTGTCCCCAGTCTATGGTACCCAGAGTAGCAGAGAGCTGACATAAAACCAGAAAAAGCCCACAGATGACTCACCCAGCTGAGGAAGGTAAACACATTATTGTCTTTCCATTTTTTTTCAATGCTGCCGCTTCTCTCTCTTTGCGCCAATGAGACAGGTAACGTTTTAATTAGGACGCTCACTTGTCTTCACTTTTCAAGGCGGGGGAGGATTGTGGTGTTTGGATAATTGAATCCATAACTCCTGCGGTTATAAGTGTGCACAGCTAATCAAGGAGAGTGTGTGTGCTTTAGAGAGAGAGGGGGAGGCCAAGGGGGAAGGAGGGAGGGGTACAGAGTAAGATGGATGAGAACTGAAGGATACAGAGAAGAGAGGAAGTAACCGAGCTCCACCAGCAGTGTGCGCGTCTGTGAATGGAAGGTACACAGAGCCACAGAGCAAGGGGAGCAGCCACTGAAGGCTCATGTTTGTGTGCAGAGCCAGGAGGGTAAGAGGGAGGAGGCCCAGAGAAAAGACAGCAAGACTAGAGGTTGTGTGTGAGAGATGCAGACCGAAAGAAAGGGAGATGTCAAGGAAGAGGTGACCAAGAGGGCTATGTGTGTGTGTGTGTGTTTGAGAGAGCCCTGTACATGTGAGCTGTGGATCAGAGACAGAGATGAAAAGAGAAGAAATAGGGAAAGCTTGCATGTGAAAGAGACAGCAAAGGGAGTGTGGAGTTTCAGTGCAAGTGCATTCATGGGGTGCTCCAACCCTTGAGCTTTGAAAGGAGCTTGAGTTAATAATCCATCAGGCTGATATGGTGAAAACTCCATATTATTATTATTATTATTTGAGATGGAGTCTCACTCTGTCGCCCAGGCTAGAGTGCGGTGGCACGATACTGGCTCACTGCAACCTCCGCCTCCTGGGTTCAAGTGATTCTCATGCCTCAAATGGATTTAATGCATTTAATGCCTGTTATCTCATGTATTTTAACTGTGTATTTTTTTCATTCAAAAAGTCATTAAAAATAAGAATAGAAAACTGAAGGGAGGGAGAAATCACCCACAGACCTACCTCTCAAAAACAAACAAAGCAGGCTTTGCAATTTTTGTCTCTAGACGTAGCTGTAAATACTATTTCACTGGACTTCAGAATTCAGTGGTGAAATTTCCCTGCAAGAACTTACATTAAGCATTTAGCAAAGGTTCCCACTGAGAGGCAAGCAGGTGAGAAATGCTGTTTGTTGTCTCTTTTGGCCTGTACCTCTCTGAAAAAGCAGCTTTTCTGAAGGAATATCTATGTTCAGTTACAGAGTCAAGCCAATAAAGAAGGGTAATGCAATTTGAAATCCCTCCCTTTTAAGCTTCCTCTGGATGCCTCTGGGACAGGAAAGCCACGCCTCCACCTCCCATGGAGAGGCCGATCAGCCTGGGAGAGTTACTGCACAGATGTTTCTCCTGCAGGCTCCGGGAATGGGGAATCTCACTCTCATCTCAAGGGATGCAGCCAGTTCTTATAAGCAAAACATCTACAAGAGTTTCTAACTTCAGTTATCTTTGGCTGGCTACAACTTCAAATCTGCTATTTTCCAAGACTGTACATAATCCAAGAATGATTTCATGTTGTCACTATATGTGAGATACTTTGCCTTGGCATGAGGTTCCTGGCTCACGAGCACTCAGAAAAGTCAGGTACTTCCCCACTGTCTCTGGCCTTTGATACCAGACCAAAGACAAAGGCCAACCTAAATTTAATTCATCTGATTATACAATAATATTTTTAATGATCTTCAACATCTGGATACTTACTAATCTTTTTTCTTTGCTCATATATGCTGGTCATCTGGCAAGGTGCCTCATGCCTGGATCTTTTTACGTTTGTTTTTGCCCGAAATGAAGAGCAGCCTTTTAACTTGGACTCCAGGGAAGCTCAGGGAAGGTGATTTGTCTGCATCTTTGATTATGACGTCTCAAAAATTGTTGTAGATTTTCTTTAGGAACAAGTCTAATTTTAGTCTTTTCCCTATCTTTCCTATCTATTATCTTCTCTCTCTCTCTCTAGCATTGCTCTCAGAATTTTCAAAAACATTCTCAATTTGCCATTCTTATTACTGACTAGCTTTTGCCTGATGTCAGTTCTACCCTTTTCTTGCCCTGCCATCACCTAGTACAGATGGAAGAGATGTGAGCTTTTCGTCTGCCTGGAAGCCCTAAGGTTGGTAAATCACATCAGCCTCTTTCCATAGCAATGCGGTTGAGACCAGGTGGTCCAGATGGGTTGGCTCCCCCTCCTCCAGGCCCCTGGTGGCAACCACGTGACCACAGCCTGCTTAATCAGAGTACTCCATCCCACTGAAAACAATTCAGATATGAGCCAATCCAACACAGGTCAACCAGAACCCAGGAACATTTGCTAGAAATACAAGGAAAGGCTTCACTTCCCTCTGGGATACTAAGCTGTAAGGATGACAAAAGTTGGAACTTGCTGGGGGCTGTATTCTACTAATATGGCAAAAGGTTTTTCAAGAATGAAATAAAGGCAAATAGAGAGATAAGGGGGAGAGGGAGAAAGAGAGAGAGAGAAGCATCACTGGACACCTTGATCCAGTTGTGCCTGAACAGATTATATTCAATGAGCCAGTGCTTCCCTCTTTCATATAACCTATTTTAAGTCAATATTCTCTTCCCTACAATGATGAAGAATCCAGACCAGGACAGCTGGTTGTGCTGGACCTTTCTGGGATCTTCTCCTGTCCCCTCCAGCTGGTTCTTACAAATCTTCTTAATAAAACCCATGTAAGGAAAGCTGTAATGCCCTGTACATTTGCTCCCAAGGCTTTTCCAAACTCTGCCCTTACCTAAAACGTCTTACTTCCGTGAACACTATGCCTGCCAAGATGCAGTGTACCGCCACCCATCTCTTCACCCCATCCCCTTCCTATTTTCTGGAGTCTGAAGACAAGAGTCAGGAAGGGAAGGGCCAAAAACATGCCACTTGGAGAGAAGATGAATGCCCAGGTATTAGGAAACTATGCTTCTCAATGGGCAGTCACTGAGATAACAGTAAATGGTATCCCTACCCCTACAAACATTAATTCCACAAATTTGATGCCAATTTATATTTTTAAGATAGAGTTGTAATGACGTTGGAATTAGTAAAAATGTCTCCAAGATTCTGATAGCGGCGTAATCGACGGTGTCCATGTTCAGTAATCCATGAGCAGCTGTTCTTTGTGTCTTCACAGGTCACTTGATAGGAAACTGGAAGAGGTTACACCAGGGCTACTAGCTAGGAAGGCAGCATTTAAAGCAGGAAGCCTTGCCATCTTTTCTTTATTCCCTCTTTGAAAGCCGTCAACTGCAATTTGAACACCTGCTGACTGTAATAACTTAGAGACGGAGATGAGCCAATGTGCCTGCGTTGATGTCCTGAACATCCACTGAGTACTATTTATGAAAGCATTTTTTGATTTATTGCTATCACCATTATCACCATTGTTATTAGCAGCAGAAGCACATCTGAGCATGGGATCTTTACATCAATGCGCCCTCTGCCTCACGTGGCCCCAAGGCACCCTCCAGCTCCTTACTGAAGATCTCACCTCTTTACAGATGACTCCATCTAAGGGGCACCCTTTCCTCATTCTCCATTCTCCCCTTCCCCAGTTTTACTTTCTTCTCCATCATACTTTCCTCTACCTGACCTACTTCGTATTTACTTTTTCATTTGTGAATTTTGTCTTTCTTCTCAGAATATAAGATCCATGACAGAATCCCTGTTTTGTTACTTGTAGTTTGTGTTGGGATGTTTGTTAAAGGACTCTGGTTGACTGTATTAGACTTAAAACACACACGCAATTTATTTATGGAGTGTTTCCTACATACCAGGCACTGTTCCAAGTATTAGCTCATGTAATTCTCAAGAAAACCCTGGAAGCTAAGCACCATTCCCATTCCCATTTTTGGATGGAGAAACCAAGGCAAAAGAAGGTGAATTAAGCTGCCTGTGGTTCTGCAACTAGCAAATGTCAGAATGGGGCTTTGAATGCTTCCAAGGCTGGCCCCAAAGCTGTGCTCCTAATCACCCCACCATATGCAAAGCAACCATCAGGGAAAAATTCTATTATCGCCCCTGTTTACTGGTGGTGGGACCAAAGCCCACGGAGGTGAGGGAATTGCACTCAGGTCACAGAGCTGAGAACCTGCAGTCATGTGGCTGGAGTCCAGGACCTAATTTCCTGACCAATATGCTCTGCTTATTTGTAGTTCATCTGTTGTCTTGACATAGTTTTTATGTCTCCACTTGAGAGATGAAGAAATAGGGGGTTAAAAGACCATGCTGGGTTCCACAACTTGTAATGGCTGAGGGAATAAACTGTGTCACATAAAAAAGTGAATGAATTTTTATTTATTAAAACATATCTACATTTTTAAATTTAATAAAATTGTGTGTGGGTGTATGGGTGTATGTATCTACATGAGAGAGAGAAAGAAAGCCTTCTGAATGGGGGAACTTAAACTATCTTTTGTCAGGAGTTTAAACCTCTTTCCTTCAGTGTTTTTTTGTTTGTTTGTTTGTTTGTTTGTTTGTTTGTTTGTTTTGAGATGGAGCCTCTCTCTGTCGCCCAGACTGCAGTGCAGTGGCACAGTCTTGGCTCACTGCAACCTCCGCCTCCTAGGTTCAAGTGATTCTCCTGCCTCAGCCTCCCGAGTGGCTGGGATTACAGATGCCTGCCACCACACCCAGCTAAATTTTGTATTTTTAGTACAGACTAGGTTTGTTGGCCAATCTGATGTCAAACTCCTGGTCTCAGGTGATCCACCCACCTTGGCCTCCCAAAGTGCTGTGTCCTTCAGCATTACTAGATTTATATTGGATTTATCAATGCCATACTAGAAGAGATTTTACCAATAAAGTAGATAGAGCTGCTTTTCTCTCCTTTTCTTAGAAGAGTCCTAAGGCCTCTCTAAGCTATACCGCAAGAGAATATTTTGGTCACACCCTCTTATCTCTCTGATAATAAAACTAATCCGTGGGGGAGGGAAATGACTTGGCCAGGGTCATTCAGTTAGTGAGGAGCAGAAATCTCATCATAGAGATCTTTCAAAATTACACCAACTCAGAAGTCAGACTGTTCCAGATTAATGTGTGTTCATGGTATGTGACCTAGGAAGAATCCTTTTATCCTGGATGAATTTGGAAGTGAGAAAACAGTTACTGTGGTCCCTGATGCTGCACCATAAATGTCAAACACTAGGTTTTTAGACTCATCTATCCTATCCTCAACAACATTTATTTGGACACCAGTCCCTATCGGATGGTTCTTTCATACTTCATAGGAGTATTCCAACCCTAGGCCTCCTCCCACTCTCACCCAGAGTGTTAAAATGTCCACAGAGTTCAAGAGCAAAGACATAACAGACATTGAAGATGTCCTTTGTACTATCTCGCTTGCTATTTCAGAATCTCATTGTCTTAGAAGTTTCCCTGAAGTCCTACGTTGCTGGGGATATGGTAAGATAATCCAGGCTGCTTTCTCCTTGAGAGGGTTCTCCCTACTCTGGGACGCTGGGAGAGGAAAATGTGACCCAGGGGAAGAGGCCTGCATGTATCCTCAGCCTAAGTGATCAGTGGACTGATGAGTGGTTCAGTCTGTGCCTCCAAGGACAGAGGACCTCACACAGAGGTCTGGATACAAAAACTTTGCATCATCCTCAATGCGCATTTGCTGAAATGTCCTCTGAGCACATCTCCCCCTGGAGCCAATTAACGATGGTAGACAGATGGTCTAGGATTCGGAAGGTTGAGGCACTGGCCAAATATGGTGCCATGTCATTATGAACGGTTGAGTAAATGAGCTTGGCCCCAACCCCAAGACGGCTCTGTTGCTGATCAACCGTGGAATTCACTGCCTATTGGTTCCCTCTTCTCATTTACATCATTGAGAGTTTAGAACCCACACTACAACAACACACACACACGAACGCACACAGCCGTGGAAGTAGGCATGAACGTGAAGGTACACGTGTCTTTTGAGGAGAGTGGAGAAAGCAGCTGACCTCCACTACCTTCCTTGTCCTTGCCCTACATCCCCATATTTGGGGTCTTCAATACTGCATTGCAGGGTCGCCCAGTCACTAAATCAACAAGTCTTTTGGGGTCAGGGAAGAGTATATTAGACATTGGCTGTCCCCCTTATTGTGTTTTTGGCATTGTTAGCTAGAGATCACATATAATCATATGCTTTCAAAGCAGGAAAGATTTAGAGATCAACTAAGCCAACCTCTTCAATGTACCACTGAGAAAGTTAAGCCCAGAGAGGAAGCAATTTTTCCCAGTTTAGCTATCCAAATCAATGTCTCTTGACATCAAGCCTTTTTTTTTTTTTTTTAACATGGCACACTTCCCTGCAATTATTTTTTTGCTTCTCTAGACTACAAAACATAAAAGTAGATGAGGAAGATTTATTGCCATTTCACTTCCTAATGCTGTCTTTTTTTAAAGACAAATGTTTCTTTCACCTTATTGTTTTGGGATAGGCATCTTGCAACAAAAACGGGTTTGATTCCATTTGGTGTTGTAAAGCTCGCTTTCACCTAAAGGTTGTCTGTGCCCCGGAATTAGGGGCTGGAATTCCAGATGGAGCTGGACAAGGAGATGGCCATTTCTGGGTCACCCAGCTGCCCAATGCCCTCGGGTAGCCGCAGCAGTGGGGAGGGTAACCTAGTTTGCTTAGGAAATATTGCAGATGTCCCAGTTTATCTGATGCAGTCCTAGAAAAGTATTGGCACTGCCCTGTTTCTAGAGCTTGTGCAGTTCAACCTGCCAAAGCCCCGCTGCCCCTTCAGCCTGATGAACCGAAACGCAGAGTGCAGCATCCCTGCTCTTGCTCCACTTTTGGGCCAGCCTCGATGTGCCCCAAGTTTATCATTTCCATTTGGGGTGATCCTCGCCTGGATCAAGGGTGTCCTGACACATCAAGGCTGCCATCTGAGAATGATGGCACATTTCTCAGAACTATTTTCACGGACATTTGACCATTACTGGGTAAGAAACTGGAGCCAGTAGCTAGGACGTCAGGGTTTGCTTGATTGTGAGGAGCAAAACTGGCAAAAAGAAGATCTGGGGCAGAACCAGTGAGGTGGGGAGAGCACCACGGACCAGGTAGGCAGGTGACTGGAGCCCCTGCCCTCTCTGTGCTACTATGTAGTCTAGTCACTTAGATATCTTCTATCACCTCTCTGTGAGTTTCAGCTTCCTAATCGTGAACTAAGAAGACTGAAGTGTAACAGGGCAGATGACATGGGATAGAAGTTTCAGATTTTAAAGTAAACCTAGAGGCCACACCTCACAGATCTCCAAAATATAGTTCCAGATTCTCCAGCTTGAACTTCGAGGCTTGAAGAAAAATTGCAGAAGGGTCTTGAGGAGTTGGGGAGGAGGGGGAGGACTATGGTTGGCATGGCCTCTACTCTTCACTCCCCAATCAGGAGCACAACTGTGTTCTCCAGTCCTAGTACCCTGCCTACTACCCAAGGTCCATTTACAGATTTCCATGAAGGAAAAGAGCTTCTACTATCCAGGAAGCTATTGGCACATTTCCCATGAGATCCCACGAGCTCAGGGGCCCTGTCTGTTTTGACTTACCGAGTATCCCCTGTGCCTAGCACAGGCCACAACACTCAGGCAGTGCTCAAGAGCTACTGGATGAACAAATAAATAGGAGTTTCTTCTTCTTCTTTTCATGCCAAAGACAGCTCATGGAAAATTTTCCTTCTAAATGCTGTGTTATGGGGGAAAGGAAGAGTGTCATCGACAGGAAAAGGATTGGAAAGTCTTCCCCTGTGTATGGGCATCAGATTCGACAGCGTACATGTGTGCCAGTCTGACACACTTGCACAAATCTTTGATAAGATGAAAACCCGGCACCAAAGCTGAGAAGAGCTGCAGATGGATGGGAAATATTCCCAAGAGATCTGGGGCCAGAAACTTAGAAGTGTGGGCCTTCTTGGGTTGTCACTTCCATGAAATAGGGGTGCATACACTGCCGGGTGTACACACTGAGATGTCAAGGGCTCCCTCAACCATTTTATTTATTATAGCCCTCCTTCTGTATTTGACATTTTGAGATCTGGGATTCAGATTTCAAAGTGCAGCAAAAAGTAAATGAAAAATGAGTGCATCATATGTAAATGACATCTCAACAAAGCTGTTTACAAAAGCAAAGGAAGCCCAGGTAGAGCTGAGACTGCGGATAAGGGGGCTACACCCAGGCCGAGGCCCCTGGAGCGTAAGGGAAGGAAAGGGATGATTGGTACGCTACAGCCTGGACCGGAAGAGCAAAGCCTACAGGTTGAAGTCTCAGCTCGACCACTAAGTATCATGTGTTATTACTGTACGTATTTTATTGTTATCAGGACGATGACCTTGAGCAATCCTTTCTCTCTGTCTCAGGTTCCTTATTTGTATCATAAAGGAAGCTGGATGAGATGAGAACCAGCTCTCTGTTACACTTTGGTTTAGAAATTATTTTAAGACAAGCTAATGAAGTTTAGATAAAATTAGAACAATGTGAGATTTAAAGAACTCACTCTGCTCTCAGTGATAGATTAAGGAACAGAATGGAATTCCAAGTTCTTTTGTGAACTTACTTGCTGAAGGACTTGTGAAACATTTGGTCCTGTGGGCATAGGATGGGAAGACTGGTTAGCCTGACCCGAAAATAATTTTTCAAGAACACTAATGACAGTGAATCACTCCTCTCTTCCCCTAATTTAACTCTTTCTGCCTCTTTTCCTCAAACTTCAAAGCTTTGGGAACCCTTACATTCTAAAGAAAAACCTCAAAATTACTTTCTCAAGTAAGCATCCTACTGATACTCACTCTTCCGTCCCTCACCCAATGTAGCCTTTAAAGAATGGATGTAGTTCCACACTTCTTTTGTACGAGCCTGAAAATCTTTAGGTAAGATATTTGATAAATGCACTCAAACAGAAATCTGGCATTTCACATTCGGATCAACCCATTTACACATAACAATAAATTCTCCAACATGGATCAAATATACTGAATTCGTACCCCTAAGAGGAGAATGATTTTTTGCAAATTATTTAATACAAGTTAGGTTTTCGATTCTAGTATAAATAAAAAGGAATTGTATGCCAATATCTCAAGTCTTCAGCATGTCCTTTGCGACTTTTCTGTAAATCTCATACTGTCCTAAATTAAGATTATTTTAAGAGAAAAATCATAGACACTCAAAGATATAGATAACATTTAAAAATTAACGGCAAGGAAAAGAGATATTTTCAGATAAACACAAGTTAAGAGAATTTATCACCAGCAGATTCACTCCATAAGAAATTGTAAAGAAATTTCTTTCCACTAAAGGGAATAGTGCCAAGGGGAAAACTGAATATCTAGGTGAGGAGAGCAAATCCTGGAAATGGTAAATATATAGATAAATACAAAAAACTTTTTATTTTCTTTTTGTTATTGAATTGACTGAAAAAAAGTGAAACAATGTAGAGTGGGGCTTAGAACATAAGAGTAAAATTTATGTCACCAATAGACAAAGGATGGAAGGGATTTAAGAGGGATAATACTGCTGAAAGACCTTACATTGTACATAAAAATAATGTTAACTCATAGTAATGGCAGATACTGATAAATTAAAGAGACATATTATAATTCCTAGAGAAACCACAAAAAGAGTTGTTTAAACTTGAACAACTTAAGTTTTAAATTACTTTAAAAGCCTATAAAAGAGGGGTGTCCAATCTTTTGTCTTTCCTGGGCCACACTGGAAGAAGAATAATTATCTTGGGCCACACATAAAATACACTAACACTAGCAACAGCTGATGAGCTGAAAAAAAAAAATCACAAAAAAAACCCTCAATTTTTTTTTTTTTTTTTGAGACAGTCTTGCTCTGTCACCCAGGTTGGAATGCAGTGGCACCATCTCAGCTCACTGCAACCTCCGCCTCCTGGGTTCAAAGGATTTTCCTGCCTCAGCCTCTTGAGCAGCTGGAATTATAAGCACCTGCCACCACACCTGGCTAATTTCTGAATTTTTAATAGAGATAGGGTTTCGCTATGTTGGCACAAATTGTCTCGATCTCCCGACCTCAGGTGATCCACCCACCTTGGCCTCCCAAAGTGCTGGGATTACAGGCATGAGTCACGGTACCTGGCCAAAATCTCCATGTTTTAAGAGAGTTTACAAATTTGTGTTGGGCTGCATTCAAAGCTGTCCTTGGCGTCATGCAGTCTGTGGGCCACAGGTTGATTAAGCTTGCAATGGAAGAAATGGAATCCAAGCAAAGAACAAAACAACAACAGCAGTATAAACTTGATTAGCCTAAAGAGGATAAACAAAGAAACAGAAAACAGGGACCAGCTAGGAAACAAATAACAAGATAGTAGATTTAAACTCAACTATATAAACAATTACATTCAATATAAATTGAGTAAACAATTAAAAGGCAAGGATTGTGAGACTAGCTACAAAAACAAGACCTATCTATATGTGTTTGTAATCGATGCTTTTAAAAAATAAAATATGCAAATAATCTACCATGCAAAGTCTCAAATCCCTGACCAATATTGTTGGTTGCCAATCCAGAATTCATCTCATTCCTTTTCTTGCTTGCCTGCCTTTTCTCAAGAAGCTGGAAATGCTAACCATTCACTTTACTAGCCTCTCTTGCAGCTAAGAGTGGCCATATAATCTAGTTCTGGGATAGAGAAATGAACAGAAATTTCCTGACACTGCATTAGCTTTCCTGATAACTATAATACATAAAAGCTAAAATCCTGTATCTCCATTAACACTACCTTGAATATAAAAGTGATACATGGCACTATAGTAGGTATGTTGTGACATGAGGATCAAGGCCAATACAATGACAAAGATGCTGGCCAGTATATTATTGAGCTGCTTCATAAATACTTCATTCCTCTTATTTTATGAGAAAAATGTATATGCCACTTTGCTTATGTGATATTAAGTAGTTATTTTATGTTTTAAAAAGCAATCCAAATTTCTAAGTTTAATACGGACATGAAAGAGCATTTTCTTGCATCTACATCTGTATATGATCTGTCTGGTAGCACATTTCCCACCCTGCATTACACTCAGATGATACATTTTCACAAAAGGATGGTTCTCTGGAGAACAACGTATGTCACACTCATACACTCATACATGAGTTCTCTGCCTCCTGAAAGGCATTGTTATGTCATGCAAAAGAAGAGGATGAGGGCTCTAAAAAAGAGTGCTTCTCACAGATGTCCCTTTAGTTGCCTGTGCTTTGCTCCTGCTGCTCCTCCTCCGCCTCCTTCTCTCCCTCTTATACCAGCCCTGCCCCCAATGCACAAACATGAGCGAATTATGGACTGGGGAATTAAGACCTATTACTTCCGAGTTTCTTTGAAACAGCTTATTTGTCACTTAATTGTTAAGCACCAAAGATATCTACAACATACCCTAAAGAGTCGAGATACAACTAATGTTCAGAATAGTTTTCTTCACTATATCCACATAAATCATCGAAAATATTTACTTAAGAAACAGAAGACTTCTGCTCCAACATCCTACATTAATTTTCTCATTCCCTGAATGTCAGTTCATGTATTAAACATGAAGTATTTACTATATTTCAGAACCCTAGGGACACAAAAAGGAAATAGTCACTCATTTTCCCTTTCAAATGTTTTAGAACTTTTCCAAATTCTTGTCTTCTAGTTTTATCTTTAGGCAATCCATTGTCATAATTGTTTTAACACTGCAGTATTGTGACCTGTTTACATGTACTTTCCACCTTACTTAACTGAACTGATAAGGAAAAAAAACCAGAAACCTACTCATGTCTGTCTCCAATGACGAGCAATGTAGTACATTCTCAATGCATGTTAGCTAAACACTTTAAGGAACTGAACACATTTTGAAAAGGTATCCTCAAAAGGGGGGAAATAGAATAATTTGAATAAACATAAAGCTATTATGTTATCATTTTCCTTTAATTTGTTAAAGAAGGCTAGTCAAATATGACCTATTTAGATGGTTAGAGTATTAATTTTAAAAGTAAGATGGCAACTCACATTTCCGGCTCTTCAAGGAGAACAGCAGCATGAAAAAATATATTAGAATAAACCAACTGAAGAATCCCTGAAGACAGAGTGAACTCAAGAAACAGAAAACAACTTTGAAGCAAATAAAATTAGTTTTCTCAGAAACATTTGAGAGACTATGATACCAGACACAACAACATACTCTTCTTAAGAAATGCAATCTGGGCATGGAGGCTCACACCTGTAACCCCAGAACTTTGGGAGGCCGAGGCAGGCAGATCACCTGAGGTCAGGAGTTCAAGACCAGCCTGGTCAACATGGCAAAACCCTGTTTCTACTAAAAATGTAAAAATTAGCCAGGTGTGGTGGTGCATGCCTATAATCACAGCTACTTGGATGGCTGAGGCAGGAGAATCAATTGAACCCAGGAGGTGGAGGTTGCAGTGAGTCAAGATCATGCCATTGTACTCCAGTCTAGAGCGAGACTCCATCTCAAGAAAAAAAAAAAAAAAAAAAAAGAAGAGAAGAAATACAGGTTTTAGAAAATAAAATATAATTAAAAACAAAAACCAATAAAGAGCTGGATACTAGAATAGACCAGGTTGAAGTACACATTGGTAGACTCTAGCCAAAAGGATAACAGATCCGAATTATGAGAGAAAAGTTAAAACCACTGCAGATAGTTTGAGCAAAATCAAATATCCTTCTAATGAGAATTCTGGAGCAGAGAAAGAAAAGGATGGAGTGAAAAAATCCAAAATCATTTACATAATAAAGACACTGCATACCTTATGAAGATATTCTTCATTTATTCCTCCAAACATGCAAGCATTTAATAGACACTTATCGAATGTAAAGGACAACGGTAGGTACTGCATCCTCATTGCATAACGATGAGCAAAAACACAGTCCCTGCTCAGTTGGGTGCAGTGACGCATACCTGTAATCCCTGCACTTTTGGAGGCAGAAGCGGGTGGATCATGAGGTCAGGAGTTCAAGACCAGCCTGACCAACATGGTGAAACCGCATCTCTACTAAAAATACAAAAATTAGCCAGGCATGGCGACGTGTGCCTGTCATCCCAGCTACTCAGGACGTTGAAGCAGAATGGCTTGAACCCAGGAGGCAGAGGTTTCAGTGAGCCGAGATCGTGCCATTGCACTCCAGCAGTTCTGATAAGAGCAGCTAGGAACAGGTAAATGGTGTTATAGTAGTGTAAGCCAGGAGGGTGCCCAGGCAGCTTGTCAGGGAAGTGGTGGTCAGGTTCACACTGAAAGGACCTCCTACGGTGTGGCGGAGGGTACATGTGAAGACAGCATTCTAAGAAGAGGGAACAGCTTGTGCAAAGGCTGTGTGGCTTGGCACATTAAGAAACCAAAAGAGGCCTACTGTGGTCAGAGCTCATAAGATAAGGGAATATATGAAATTTGTAAATCTCAAGTAGAAAAAGCAAATAGTGCCAGTTTCCAAAAAGCAAAACTAAAGGTAATTACGAAGAGAGATTAGTATTATACTTCTTAGCTGCAAAGCAAGGTATCATAAAACAACGGAACAATAATTTTGAAGTGTTGAAGTTCAGATAATTTGAATCTAATTTCAATGAGCTAAAGAAGTCATGCTCCATTTTTTTTCTTGTGATAATGGCACTGTGATTATATTTTCAAAAAGTGCTTTTATCTTTCTGTCTTTCAAAAATACATATAAAACTATTTACTATCTATGGATGAAATTATATGATGTCTGTGATTTGCTGCAAAATAATCCAATGCAGAAGTGTAATAATCCAGGTGAAATGAGTGGCAGTACAGGTTAGACAAGCCAAGAATGGCTGAAGGTAAGTACAGACAATTTACCTTACCATTCTCTGTATGTTTGCATTTGTCTGAAATTTTGTCATAATAAAAAAGTAAAAAGAGAATTAAATTGTTATATCTAGAATAATAAAATCAAGAATTTTTTTCAGAAATGTAAACACTCATAGAATTTGCCAACCAAATATGAAATCTATTTTTAAAAGGAAAGAAGAATCTACCAAAATAGAAACAAAAATAAAAGCAAAAGAAGGAAAGAAGGGAGGGAGGGAGGAAAGGAAGAAAGACAGCAGCCAAGTGAGCAAACAAAACAAAAACAAAGTCAAAACAAAATCTAAGTAACTATTTAAACTGTGGTTGTGAAATGCAATTCAATTATTTTTAAAGGATTCCTAAGAAGTAAAAACAAACAACCACAAATATACGTGTATGTATGTATGTATGTATATATATTCTATAAACAAAATGATAGAGAAAAGCGGGAAAAGTGCTAAACAAAGATAAATATATGTTTATGAGCAATAAGAAATCAGAACTAGAAAATTAGGTAACAGATAATACAAGGCAAAACAAGTATCAAAAGAGATACAAACAAATATCACATTTTGGTAAAAACTATAAACCAATGTAATTTCAATCATAAATTTTTTTGAATAAAAATAAAATACAATAAAGAAACATTTCGAGCAAAATTCAAAGAAATAAAAGAGAGTTTGACAAAATTACAATTATGATAAAAGGCATAACTAATTCACTAAGATTCTTAAAATATAAAAACAAATAATAAATAAGATGTATAAATTATACACAAAACGCAGGTAGCCATATAAACATAAAATATGTATTTTCTGAACATCTATAAAACATTTAGGAAAACCAGTCAAAAAGCCAGAAAAAGGTTGAAGTACACATTGGTATACTTCAATAAACCTCTTAATGCAGAAAAGACAACAGGAACTCATTCTCAAATCAAAATGTATGTTAGTAACAGCCAAAATAATAACTGTCTGGAATATTTTTCAGCGTAAACATAAAAACTCTTCTAAATAATTTTCATGGGATAAAGGACATTCAAGCTAAAATTACACATCATTTAAGAAATAGTAAAACAAAATCCTGCTATATTTCAAAGTCTAGGAAATGTGTCCAAAGTCTAACTCAGAGGAAAAGGTTATCAGGTTAAATGCATTTGTAGGAAAATAAGAATGAACAAAACTAAGTAAGTCTACATAAAAGAGAAGGAGGGAACTAATAGAAATGTAAGGAGAATCCCGTGGAATTAAAAAAAAATAGACCTGAAAATCAAACCCAAACCTTGTTTACTGAAGAGTCCCATAAGTAAAATGTTGGAAAAACTGATCTTAAGAAAGTAAACTCACATGAGCCCACACAACATCAGGAATGTAAGTAACAGGAGTTACTGTGAAAACTTTACAATTATTTAAAAAACACACACACTATGTTCAATTTTACATCATTAAATTCCAAATATTAGGTAAACTAGACAA
Organism: Alouatta palliata; assembly: GCA_004027835.1. Lineage (NCBI taxonomy): Eukaryota > Metazoa > Chordata > Mammalia > Primates > Atelidae > Alouatta > Alouatta palliata. The sequence continues at coordinate 22,460 of PVKV010003600.1, read as the reverse complement.
AATTAGCTCAGGATATAATGAAAATCAATGTGTCAGTAGCAATGAAGATAATGAGCAGATAGGCAAAGAACTACTTTCCTCAGAATTCATCAGATCATTTGATGACAGAGTTTGATACAACTTTTAAATAATATATATCACTTTTGTTATTTAAACCACTTCAAAGCATAAACAAAGATTAACAAAAAATGTAGTGTTTTTTAAGTCTAAATGATAAAATGTCTAGGAATAAATCCAAGGGAACTCTCAGAACTCTCTCTGTTTGGCTCTCTTAACTAAACCAAACCAACTTTTGATGGAAAAAAAATCTGAATAAAATGTTGGCAAACAAATTCTTAGTGTAGTAATACAACAAAGCATCAAGGCCAAGGTGAATTAATTCTAGGAATGCAGGGAAAGTTCAAGAATGTAAAATAAAAATATGTTATATAATTCATGACATTAAAAAAAGAGAAATATCGTATGACCATTCGAAGTGCAGAAAATGTCATTTTTTAAAAAAATCATTTTTTAAAATGTCAGTTTTGTAACCTGAAAAGTCACTTTTTAGTAAAAAGCCATTTTTTTGTAACCTGTAAAGATTAACTCAGCGATGAGTCTTAAAGACATTTCTATAAGGGGTGCCTGTTACCACCACATCTTTTTTTAAAGAGGTCTCAATGCATGTGATAAGAAAAAAAAGTAAGAGAAAGAAGTACTGAAGTTCAAGAGGCATGACTGTCATTATTTGTAGGTGATATGATAGTTTATTTATAAAATCCAAGGCAGTCTACTAAAACACTATTAAAACTAGTAAGAAAATTCAATAAAATTACCAGATAGAAGAAAAACACACAAAAATCAATAACTTTCCCATATTCTGGGGCAAAATCCAATGAAAAAGGACTCCATTTATCTAATAAGAAAAATGATAAAATACCTTGTAATAAACACAAAAGAAGTATTAGAACACTAGGATTAAAAACTGCAAATGTTTCCAAAGGGACAAAGAGGAAAGTCTGAATAACTGAAAAGACATATTTCTGGACAAGAAAACTCAAGATGTTTAAAATTTCAATTTGCCCCACATTGAGCTATGAATTCCATGAATCTCCCCTTCTAAAATCTCATTGACTTATTTTGTAAAATAAAACTTGAACAAACTGATTCTAAAAGTCATATAGAAAAGTGGATGCACATGAACAACCAGTAATATTTTGTAAAAGAATCTTAGGAGGGGTGATTTGCACTTCCAGACATCAAAACAGATTATAGAGCTCCAAATTAAAAAACAGCATGGGCCCAGTGTGGTGACTCACACCTGTAATCCCAGGACTTTGGGAGGCTGAGGCGGGTGGATCACCTGTGGTCAGGAGTTCAAGATCAGCCTGGCCAACGTGGTGAAACCCCATCTCTACTAAAAAAAAAAAAAAAAAAAAAAAAAAATTAGCTGGGCATGGTGGCACACACTTGTGATCCCAGCTACTTGAAGGCTGAGGCAGGAGAATCACTTGAACCTGGGAGGCGTAGGTTGCAGTGAGCTGAGACCATGCCATTGCACTCCAGCCTGGGTGACAAATAAACAAACAATCAATCAAAAAAACCCAGCATGAAATGATACACACACACACACACACACACACACACACACACACATATCTTAGTTTCCTACCTTATTTATAGACCAAAGTAATTTCCAGATTCATTTAAAAAACTAAAAAATTTTTCCCCCAATATAGACATTGAAAAAAAAAATCATGCAAGCATATTTTATAAATTTGCAGAGGGGACGCTCTTCCTAATAAAGGAAAAAATGAATAAATCCAACTTCATGAGAATTCAGGATTGCAATACTTTGAATCATGAAATAGGTTGTAACCAACTGTGGAAAAATATTTGCCACATATATAGCAACCAAAATGTGTCTATTTTCTAAAATACCCTTAAAAACCAATAAAGAAAAAACTGAACAGTCTGTCATTTTGGTCCACAGGGCTGTCAGTTGCAGCAGAGCACAGAGTTCAGTTTGAATGGCAATCTCGGAGCTGTTCACTGAGATTATCACAACACACTCTCTTTTCACTGACTCAGATACCTCTCTTGCCTCTCTATATTCTATGCACAGTTGAAAAAGATATTTGTATATCTTTATTTTCAACAGCATTACATCATTCTCTACCTAAAACACTTCAGTGGCCAACCGTCCAACCCTGGTCCTTCTCTCTCTCTCCATCTTCATCTTATTCACCTCTCCTCCAGCATCACCAGGCTCTGGACCTGCTGGTCTTCCCTAATCTCCCTGAGTTCTCAGGCAGACTGCAGAGATTGTTGCTGCTGTTTGGCAACACCACCTCAATTCCCCAGTTCCCAGCTCACCCTGTTGACCTGGCTGACTCCTCCATGCCCTTCAGATCTCTGCTTAAATGCCACCTTCCCAGAGAGCCCTTCCCAAAAGGTAACAGTTAAAAGAGATGCCCATTTTAATTTCTAGTTTAGCTTCTGCATATAGCTCCCACCTTCATAGTCTGTTTCCAACTTGCAATAATTTTGTCTGTCTGATTACTTGTTTCTGGATATCATGTCCCTAGATTACCTTTACTGGGACAGAAAAAATAATCCATCTTATTCACTTTTCTATCTTTAGCAGCTAGAGGAATTCATAGCATGTAGAAGGGACTCAAAATGTTGTTGAATTTAAAAAACGGGGTAGAAAAATAATATAAATAAGCTATTCATAGAAGAAATATAAGTGGTATTAAACACATGAAAAGAAAAGCAAACTAAGAGTGAAATACAATTTTTAAAAATCTCTCAGATTTGAAAAAATAGAATAATTATTAATACTCAGGTTATTAAAGTTATGGAGAAAAGTGCACTATCAGACACTGCATGAGTATATATTAACCCAATAATTCTGGAGGCAATTTGGCATTTTAAGTTGTGTGCTAGAATCAGACTAAATTGATTGCAACTGGCTTACAAGAGTCTGTAGTTAAATAGTCAAGAATATTTTTTAAAGGAGTTGGTAGCTTGAAATTTCTCATGGTGGGAATATTTACACCAGGGAAACCGGCCAACTATACAAATCAAATGGTTGTTTTTGTTTTTTCATTTGTTTGACAGAATTTATAAGCACATAAATGCCTTTACCTATAAAAAGAAAAAAATGGGAATAATTTTGATATAGTATTCTATACAAATTTTGCCCAAGTGCACAGGAAAATATACATAAAACAAAAAAAGACAACCTAGATGCCTATATGACTATATGCTCACTGGTAGGGGAATGATTTGATACATTTATTCCTTATTAAAAAATGGCCATTTAAAAAGAATGAAATAGAACTATGGATAGTATCATAGGTTACTGCTGAATAAAGAAAGACATCAGGAGGACATCTAAGATATTACTTCATTTTGACAAAACCATATATGCGTATATTGTTTTATATGTGTTTGGACAAGTTCTATTTGGATGCATGCTCTTAAAAGTAGTGACCCCTTAGGACAACTAAGAAATCATTGACATAGGAGTGAAAAACATGGGTGGTATATTTTGCTTTTTAATCTATTCATTTATAAATGAAGTGTATTTTTAAAACAACAGATATTATTTTCAGAAAAATACAATCTGAAGTAAATTGTGTATTAAAGAGGTAATCAAACTGACTAATAAAAAACCATGACAATAATAATAATACATAGCAAAAATTATAAAATGTAGAAAGGGCTGTAATAAGAAGGAAATTCATAGCTTTCCAAAATTTTATCATTAAACAAAAAAGATAAATTGATTAAGCTCTAAATGCAGTATATTAGATAATGAAACTCAAGGAAATGAAGAGAAAAGGATTAATAGATGAAAGTGGCATTAATGAATTTAGAAAACACTGAAAACTGTAAGTAATAAGTCCTAAACTTAGTTCTGTGGAAAAAAAAGTAAAGCATTATAATGTCCACATGAGATTCACTTGAATCTGGCAGATGTAGGCTGCAGTGAGCCAAGATCACCCCACTGCACTCCAGCCTGGGCAACAGAGTGAGACTGTCTCAGGAAAAAAAAAAAAAAAAAAAAAGAAAAAATTTTCTACCTAGCTGTCTCTATCAATGAGAAAGAAGATATGATTAACGATATAGATTAAAATTCGTCAGAGTAGTTATAAAAAAATGCCAATAAAATGGGTGTGCTATTGTTTAAAGTAGAATTTGAAAAACACAAAACATTATTGATTATGAAAGAATTTCCCAAATTTGTTCCTCCACAAAAGAGGTTTTGAAGCTTCAAGGAATGCCTCATGATTAGGAAAAAAGAGGTAAACATTCCAATTCATTGGACTAGTATTGTGTTACAACAGATTTGTAATAAACATTTTACAATGCATTTTACTAGCATAGCCACGACTCCAAGACCTGCCACATCATATAATAACAAACAAGAAAACCTCACGTGTATAAATGCAAAGATTCCAAAGAAAATACTTAGTTTCCTGTCCACACCGCAGCCAGAGGTTGATCTTCTTCAGAGCAAGATGGAGTCTTGCTCTGCCACCCAGGCTGGAGTGCAGTGGCTTGGTCTTGGCTCACTCCTCTGCCTCCCGGGTTCAATCGATTCTCCTGCCTCAGCCTCCTGAGTAGCTGGGATGACAGGTGAGCGCCACCACGCCTGGCTAATTTTTGTATTTTTAGTAGAGACAGGGTTTCACCATGTTGGTCCAGCTGCTCTCTAACTCCTGATCTCGTGATGCACCCGCCTTGGCCTCCCAAAGTGTTGGGATTACAGGCATGAGCCACCGCGCCCAGCCTGAAAGTGATCTTTTTCAAGCATAAATATGATCATGTCTCTCCCTTGCCCCAACCCTTTAAGAGCTTCCTATCTCATTTAGAGTAAAGTCCAGAGTTTTCCTCTGGCCCACGAGGTCTTTCCTGATGGGCTCTAGTGACCTCATTTCTTCCCTCTCCTCATGCTCCTTCTGTTCCAGCTATTCAGGACTCCTTAATGTTCCTCAAACAACTCAACAGCAGGCCAGTCTCAGGGCTTTGCATTCCCTGACTTTGTTGTTTTGCCCACCCTGAGCAGCAATTCTGATCATCTTATATCCCCTAACCTGCATCATTTTCCTTTATGCAGTTTGGCACTATGTGAAGTTATACAATGCGCTTGGTTATCTATGGATTGTCAACAGCCTTGAGTTGACAGCAGGATCATGACAAACATGTAATAAGATTTTGCTCATTCTGGTAGTCTCAACCATACAACAGTGCCTGGCACACAGTGTCATTACGAATTTGAATATTTGTTTACCTCCTCAAGGCAAGACAGCATGCATGATAGAGACTGTCCATCCCAATCCATTCTCCCCATCTTTTGTGGTCTAAGAACTGTAGCCTGACACACATGGCTAGCCAGACACACTTCATTCCCCATCCTCCCTTGCTGTTACATGTGGCCGTGAGCCTATGATATTACCTAAGAAAGGTGAATGAGAGTACCGTGAGCTGCTTCTGGGCTGAAGCCTGAAAGACAGTAGATGTACTCATGCTGGAGCCAGCTTTGGCCACACAGCTGAGGACAATGCCTCAATATGTGAGTGAATGAGTGACTAAATCCTTTTCCTGACACTTTCATCCAGATTTGAAAACAGGGAAAGGAAAACCAAAATCAAGATAAACCACAGAAATTCTCTCTGTACAGGAAGAACCTTAAAAGAGAAACAAGCACTTTTTCTAAAGTAAGCTGACAAAGTTATCACACAAAGCCAGGGCAGAGTAAATGCTTGCATAGGGAACATCTATTCACTTGATTTAATAAAGAGCTAACGTTATTGACAAACCACTCTGTAAATTATTGATGATGCTTTAGAGTATGGCCACTGAACAGAATTCAGTTATCACTCACAAAAGGGTAAAAATCTAACATCAGAAGTTAAAATACCAAGGCATCAGAGAGTAGGAGAACAAAACAAAACAAAGAAAAAGGAAAACCCAGCCCAGGTTCTCAGGTATCTTCCTGCCTCCAAAAGAAGAAACAACAGATGGGGCCCTGATACAATGGATCACCTACAGAATAGATACAGGTTCTGCATAAAAAACAATCAAATTTTTCGACTGAAGTTATTACAGAAAACAAGTTGCAATTAGACCCAACTAGTAACTTATTCTCCTTAAAAGATGAAGGCCAGTTCTGTGTAACCTCTGCCAGCAAACACTTGCTTCATGTGGAGTGGGGTGTGTTGGCTTGAGCCTGTAATCCCAGCTACTTGGGAGGCTGAGGCAGAAGGATCGTCAGAGCCTAGGAGTTCAAGACCAGCCTGGGCAGCATAGGCAAGACCCCATCTCTAATATGATTTTTAAAACTAGCCAAGCATGGTGGCGTACACCTGTAGTCCCAGCTACTTGGGAGGCTGAGGCAGGAGGATTGCTTAAGCTCAGGAGTTTCAGGGTGCAGTGAGCTGTAATAGTGCCACTGCATTCCAGCCTGGGTGACAGACCAAGACCCTGTCACCCCCCGAAAAAATAAAATTGAAAAGCCACGTGGATGATTCATGTTCCACTAGCAGTGCCCAGTCTCTGTAAGTTTAGTATCTGGTGAAAGTATAAAACTGATAGCCTACAAGTTTACTGAACTAATTTGTCACCATGCCTTCCAGTCTGACTCTGAAAGGTTGCCTGTTTTTCCCTTTACATAACAAAGCATTTTCTTTACAGCTGTTGCCTGCATCGAAGCCACTGAGCCTGGAGAGATTCCCCTGTGGATACTTACCCAACAGAACTTGAGTATTGGCTGCAGCCTGAGGCCTGGGCAAAGATCAGCTGTGAGATCACAGTTTCTTTATTAAAGAACAAATCATGCTGGACAAACTTGATTGCTTTTTGGATCAGCTTGTGAAATGAGGGGGCTTAGCCAACGTAGCCGATCAGAGTATCTGGGGTGTTCGGTGAGTTATTTAATGAAGCACTCTGGAAATTGTACTGGGAAGTCTGAGTTATTGTGACCTTCAGTAAAGGGGAAAAGAGAAAGCTCCCTTGGTATCCTTGGATGCAGAAAGGAGAAAACCATGCTCCTGCCATTTCCAGGAGAAGTCAATTTGCTGCATTCCTGTGCACATATGAGGTTGGGAGAAAGGGCTGGGCAGATGCCGATGTCTGTGTGTTTTGGGAGCTGGGACCACCCTGATGGAATTCTGGCAGTCTGCTTCTTTAGCTGTGCCTCTTCACCCCGGCATTTCTGCCCACTACATGGCCATCCTCCTGAACAGGAATTGTGAAAAAGCCTAAACACTGCATGAAATTCAGGGCAGATGGTTCATCCCTATGGACTTCAGGTTTCTCATCTATAAAATCAGAGATTGGACCAGGATTTCCAAAGGCCCCCTAACACTGCCCTTCCACGATATATTTCAGTGACCTGGGTATCTAGCTCCCTGGTGCCCACTTCCTTAGCCCACCAATGTCAGACTATGAGGACGACAGCTCAGACATCAAACTCCGCTGTATTATTTGAAGGCACCAGAAGAAACTGCCCCTTTTTCAGTACATGCCTTTCATTTGCTTGTTGTGCTAAATACTTCTTAGTTATTCTACCTTAAACATTCTCGTCTGTAAAATGAAAGGTTGGGCTGGCATTTCTAAGGGTCCTCTAATCCTATCTAAGGAACAATTTTCATTATTCTATATCCCCTTACTCACATTATTTTTCTCCATAGCATGTGCCATTATGTGAAGTTATACTATGAACTGGAATATCTGTTTACTTCAGTCAAGGAAAACTTCATGACAGCATAGGCATTATGCAAACAGCCTAAATCATGAAGACTGCTCACTGTCTATCCCAATCCATTCTCCCCATCTTCTATGGTAGGAGAATAACAGCCTGACACATAGGTGGCAGACACACACTCCATTCCCCAACCTCCCTTGCTGTTAGGTGTGGTCATGTGCCTATGAACTCAACTAAGAAACATGAATAAGAGTACTGTGAGCCACTTCTGGGCAGGAGCCTGAAACATGATGAACCTGCCTCCTTCCTCTTACTTTCCTCTTCTGGCAAGCTGGAGAATTAACACTGGAACCCAGCTTCAGCTAGGCAGACATGGATAATGATTTAATAAAGGCAGGGAAACAATATAGAAGAAACCTAGCTCCCCAGACTAATGCACGGAGCAAAGCTCATTGTCCATCTGAAACTCAGACAGTTGTGTGAGCAATAGTTATCTCGATTGAGCCACTGCATTTGGAGATCTCTTGAGTAGAGCAGCTCAGACTCTAACCGGTACAGACAACAGAGCACAAAATATATGGCACCGTCTTAAAGGTTATTTTGCAAAGAGATAGAGAAGAAATAAAATTTTTCCATTGGGGGGTTGGGGGAAACAGGTCTGGAAATGCCATCTGCTTCCGTATTCTGAACATTAGGAGATACACTGCTTTCTTCAAAGTCTTCTTTCAGAGGCATCCTTTAGGCACAGATGAACTTTAGGATGTTGCCTTGCCTTTCCACCAACTCCTATGGCTGGTTTTGGATGGCCTTTGGACAAGTCACCATGGAAATAAAGGAGATGGGGATAGGTCAAAGAAGCAAAGGATTAAAGCAGATTTAAGAGTGACGTCTAGGAAAGAATACCAAGTGCAGTTGCTGGAACATGGAACTGACAGGAAGCAAGTGGACCTGAAGCCTACTAAGTTATCTGTGGGAATTTATTGCCAAAGAAAGACCAGACCAGGCCTGACAAAGCCTGTGACTGTTCTATGCCTAAAGCCACCACAGCCCTTATCACATCCAAAAACTAAGCAAGTGGTGAAGTTCTCAGACTCCAAAGGGCACACTCACCAATGCTCACTCAGCTTGCAGTCACAGGTGACCAAAAATGAAACAAACAAAAGCACACATAAAAAGACCCCAAGGATGAATACAGTGGTCACAGCGTATCATGGTCATGAATAAGGACATTCTTCCCAGAGAGCAGAACCAGGATCTCAATCAGAAACCTCGTCCACTTTCAATTTCTATCCAGCAGAAGCCCATCATTGCTGTGGCTCAGCTCTGTGGCTTTCCTTCCCTTTTTTCAATGGAAACTATTCTTGTGAATTGTCTAGCTCTGCTCCACCATTGCATATGGTGTGGGGAGGTCTTGGGAGGATGGATGAGGGATCATGGTGGAGGAGGGCTGAGATCATTTACTTTCCTTTTTCAACCTCTGGATTGGGAATCCAGACCTCATGAGAGGAGAATTGCTTAAGCTCCAGGGATCCTGAACGTGGACCTAGGTAAGATCAACCTCATTAGCTGTATATCGTTTGCACTGAAAAAGCAACTATTTATAAAGCACTTAGTACACTGTCAGCATTCAATAAAATTAGCTGTTTTTTTAGGTCCTCATAACTGATGAGTTTTGGTGGGGTTGTTTGCCTTGGGGCAGGGTGGAAGGTGTCTTGCTTGTAAGAAGAGGGGTATGCATGGGCATGTGGTGTTCAGAGGTGCTGACTATGACAGCGAAGACTACTAACTGCCCACCAGTAATGCCTTCTCCCTTTCTCTGCGATAATAAAATCGGAGCCTGGCTCAGACGGCTGGACAGTCCACCCCATCTCCCAGCCTCCCTAGCCGTGAGCCTCCACTCCGAGACATAAGCAGAAGCAATGGTGCCCCACACAGGCGGAGGCTCAGGGCAGGGTGGTCCTGCCTCCGCCACTCTCTGTCACGTCCTGAGGGTTGACCACAGACTGTTGTGGTCCAGCTTGGACTACAAAGAAAATGTTCTGGGCTTAGGGAATGCAGAGCCACCCACAACACCAACCTCAAAGACTGTTACAAAAGAGAGAAAGAAACTTCTGATTTATTTTTCTTTTCTTTTCTTTTTTCTTTTGAGATGGACTCTCAGTCTGTTGCCTGGGCTGGAGTGCAGTGGTGTGCTATCGGCTCACTGCAATCTCCGCCTCCCGGGTTCAAGCGATTCTCCTGCCTCAGCTTCCCCAGTAAATGGGATTACAGGCGCCCACCACTACACCCAGCTAATTTTTTGTATTTTTAGTAGAGACGGGGTTTCACCAAGTTGGCCAGGCTAATCTTGAACTCCTGACCTCATGATTCACCTGCCTCAGCCTCCCAAAGTGCTGGGATTACAGGCATGAGCCACTGCACCCGGCAGAAACTTCCTGTTTCTTGATGCATTTTTTGAATTTCTGTCAGAGCAGTTAAGCGTGTCATCCCAAGGGGGCTTTATCAGTCAATCCAGCCTGCTGTGCAGCAGTTTGTGAGGGGACCCAGACATGGCAATCTGAACTCAGACCTTTCTGCCCCCATATCAGGGGCTCTCCAAAACATGTCACAATTTGTTTCCATTACCTTTGCTCCTTCTCTTCCTGTGCACTTTTTTTTTTTTTGGAGACAGAGTCTTCCTCTGTTGCCCCAGGCTAGACTGCAGTGGCACAATCTCAGCTCACTGCAACCTCCTCCTCCCGGGTTTAAGCGATTCTCCTGCCTTAGCCTCCCAAGTAGCTAGAATTACAGGTGCCCACCACTGCGCCCAGCTAATTTTGGTATTTTTAGTAGAGACAGAATTTCACCATCTTGGCCAGGCTGGTCTCGAACTCCTGACCTCATGATTCACTCGCCTCAGCCTCCCAAAGTGCTGGGATTACAAGGCGCCCGCCACCATGCCTGGCTAATTTTTGTATTTTCAGTAGAGATCAGGTTTCACCATCTTGGCAAGGCTGGTCTTAAACTCCTGACCTCATGATCCACCCGCCTTGGCCTCCCAAAGTGTTGGGATGACAGGTGTGAGCCACCACGCCTGGCCTGAATCTTGGTTTTCTTACTTGTTGACTATAAAAATGAATTCATGGTTAAAAGGGTTGTACAAAGATCCACAAAGTAGCTAATTTTACTGAATGCTGACAATGTCCTAAGTGCTTCATGAATGCTTACTTTTTCAGTGCCAACAGTATACCCCTAATGAGTTGATCTTAGGAGCCCCGCTTTTTTGTAAGAGGAAACTGAGGCACAAAAGGTGTTAAAGAACTTGCCGAAGGATGACCACAAGCAGGTGCTATGCTTCACCAGGGATGAGATGTGATGTATGAGCAGGTGCCTCAAAAGCCCCAACACCACAGGCCAGTGTGACATCTAGGCCTATAACTGTGGAAGGACTCTTTGAACCACATAAAATCAGAACAACAAAGCTGTCCATCGAAACATATGCCTGAGGAACTATCACAACACTGCTCCTGGTTCCCTTTGGTCCTCTTTGACCAACCGGCCACCCAGAAGCCCAGCAGGAAGAGTTCTCTAACTAGTGGCCAAGTGCGGTGAGACCTGCTTGGCATGGAGCCCTCGTCCCCAGCTCCTACCGGGAACAGTTCTGGCAAGTTGCAGGGCTGAGTTCCCCTACACTCCGGCTTGAAGTGTCCCTGGAAAGTTCCCAGAGTTATTTTGGGATCTTCTCTCCTCTCCTCCACACCTCACTGGCACTCCTTCCTTGGCATCATCACTGAAGCATAGCCCTAAAGGCTGCTGTGGTTCGGCTGTGGTCCCTACTCATCTCCTCTTCTGACACCTCCCTAACCAGTGTTCCCCTACTCGCTTCCTCTCCAATCAGCTCAAAATGCTGCTGGAAAAATACCCTTTCTCCTACCTCCCAGCACCCACCCGCCCTTTGCTTCTCTCTGCTGGCTTCCCCAATCGCATCCCAGTACCAGGCTTCCCAGGCACCATTCCTCCCTACCTCATGGGGGAAGGTTCAAGCAGGGCCCATTAATCTTTTGACTGCAGTGTTGAGATCAACTATGTAGGAGAAAAAGGTAGATCCTGAACCTAGGACATGAGATGCTGTGTCATCATCCTCCCTCTGCTCATCAAGCTCACATCTTCCTGTTTACCTGACTTCATGCTGACGCTGGCCACTTCCCCAGAGCCTTCATCCAGCTCCAGGCACTGACCCCTTTCCGGGGCCCCTCTCACTGGTGCAGGGTGGCTCCAGCAGAGTAAAGGGGCTTCTCGGACAGTCAGGCCCTCATTACCCACTGGGGACCCCATCGCTTACCCAGAAAGGTGCAAACTACCCAAAGGTTCCCAGGAAAGGGCTTGTTTCCTAGAAAGGCTTCTACTCCATTCTTCTGCCCAGAAATAGCGAGGCCTGAGGAATCCTCATATCTGCTCCTGGATATGGAGCCCATCAGGCCCTACAGCTTTTGGCATGCTGGAAACATAGCCTCTTCTGGGGCACCTGCCCTTCCAATACTGCCCACCTCAGGCCTACCCTGGAAACACAGCTGGAGGAAAAACAGCAGTGGGGATGGAGTGTCCTCCTCCCCACCTTTACCCTCAACTCAGCATGCTTCTCTAAGGAGTCATCCTCACAATGAGCTTTTGTTATGTCCTTCTGTGCTGCAGGTATTGAGGGCAGAGACTGGTCGTTGAGGGACACGCATGGCTAACTGGGACTAGGGCTTCAGAGCAGCTTTCCTTTCTGTACTGGAGAAGGCTCCCCAGGCTTAGCCTTCTGCCTGTGGCCTTTTCCTGTGTGGCTCCCCTACAGGTGAAAAATCCTGTCACCTCATGGTGGCGTCAGAGGAGATCATACGCTTACATACACACAACCACACAATCACACACTCAGTCACACATAACCGATCACATATATTCACACACAACCACACACACAGCCATACAACTGCACATAAAACCACACACACCAGACACAATCACACACACAACCACACTCACAATCACACACAAAACAGCCACACACACAACCATACTCACAACCACACATAACTAATCAATCACATACATTCACAACTATACACACAACCATACAACTGCACACAAAACCACACACACAGAACCAGACACAATCACACTCATAATCATAAAAACACAAGCACACACAACCATACTCACAACTACACATAACTAATCAATCACATACATTCACAACTATACACACAACCGTGCAACTGCACATGAAACCACACACATACAACCACACTCACAATCACACTGAATCTCACATATACACACAAGCACACAGGCATATACACACTCACACACAACTACACTGGCAATCACACATACTATCACACACTGATAAGTACACACAGGCAATCACAATTGTGTATGTATCACACAATCATACAAGCATGTAGGCAGATCACTGCACTGCACTGGGTTGGGGACATCATCACACTACTCAGTCAGACATCTTTCTCTCCCAGGAGGCCCCCACCCCCTATGCTATAACCCAGCTTGATGGGAAACAACAAAGAGCTTTCAATGAAACTCCAGCAGAACCTGCAGGAAGTCCATTTCATCAAGAAATCTCTCATTTCAAACATCCCTTCCTCTCCACCTATATGACTCTCTGCTTCTTCCCCCATCCCTATATTGTTTCTACAGCAACTTCCATCCCTGGGTAGGGTTGTTGCTGAGAGTTGCAACCTTAGGGTCTGCCCGCTTGGCCCTATATGTGAAATGGCTGGATCACAAGCCATCTTCTTGTTAGGACCTAAGCATGACTTCCAATGTTGGACGCAAAAGATGGCTTCAGAGGCTTCAGATGTTTCAGAGGCTACCAATGCACTCAGGCTATTTTTTCAACATCTGCTTCTCTCCATCTCTCTCTTGCCTTTCAAAAGCTTAAGCCTATCAAGGAAATGCTTGCCTATTTCTGGCACTTTCATGTACCAGATGTACCATCCCCTTATTGCAATAAAGTACAGCAAATGCACAGGTGACCAGGTAAAAAGTGAGCTGAGAAAATATCTAGATGTCCTGGGACCCGTGTTCTGCCACTTTCTGGCTGCTGGACCTTGGACAAATTCCTCATCTGCAGAATGAGAACATTACACCAGACAAACTTAGGAGGTTCCTTCCAGCGTAACATTCTGTGGTCTATCTCACTCTCTACAGCTCCTTGAATTTTGCTGTCAGAAAACTGAGCCTGACAAAACTTTGAATTCTTTCAGAAAACTCCAACCACAGGTCTAAAGTTAAGCTCTAGGCCTGATACGTTTTGCCTGTGTCCCCACTGAAATCTCAACTTGAATTGTATATACAAGAATTCCCACGTGTTGTGGGAGGGACCCAGGGAGAGATAATTGAATTATGGGGGCGGGTCTTTCCTGTGCTATTCTCATAATAGTGAATAAGTCTCACGAGATCTGGTGGGTTTATCAGGGTTTCCGTCTTTGCTTTTTCCTCATTTTCTCTTGCCTCCACCATGTAAGAAGTGCCTTTTGCCTCCTACCATGATTCTGAGGCATCCCCAGCAATGTGGAACCGTAAGTCCTCTTTTTCTTCCTAGTCTCTGGTATGTCTTTATCAGCAGCATGAAAGCGGACTAATACAAGGGCCCTAAAGCCAAAACCATACAAAGGGAGAGGACTGCAACAGCCGACAGTTTCCCCTTATGAGAAATCTCTTGTTGAAGGAGTGATACCTGTATTCCCATCCTTTCTACCAGCATGACATTGACTTGGGGCTCCACAAGGACACATCTAGATTGCAGAAATGTTCATAGGAAATGCAGCAAGTGTGGGAAGTTTTCTGGAAGCTGCCTCTGGCTGGAGGAGGCAGGAAGGAGGGGAACAGTAAGGAGGTCAACTGAAGGATGCCTGAAAGAGGAGAAAGAATCATTCATGCATGGTGTGACCAGAGGGGGAAAGCCTTTATCACCATTCTCTGGTCAGCACCTCTGCGAAGGAGTGAATTAAGGAAGATATTGACCCAAAGTGCTGCAATCATTTGGACTAGAGCTCATTAGACCCTAGCAAAGCCCAGGACCCCCAAAGAGGTGGGAAATTAGAAAGACAAATAAAGGCCAATGTATTATTCCCTTATTGCAGTGGAATTATTTACCCACCTGGGGAATTTGATGCCTGGAGAATGTGTAGTTAATGATCCTGGAGGCTGCAACACACCCAGGGGATAAACAGTGCAGCTTCGACTTGAGAATCCAGTGCTCCCCAGCCCACTACCCACCACTACATCACAGGCTGTTAGGGAGGAAGAACACTAGTGAGGGTTCTAGCTACATCAAAAGGGTCTGATATCGGGGTCAGCACATGCAGAGAGGCTCTGACAGCTAGAAATGGAAGGCTCACAGTGAAGCTGAGCATGGGACTCCAGGAAGCTGTACTGGGGAAGTTCTTTTGCTTCAGGCCTTGCAAAAAAACCCTTTAGAAGTGTTTCCCTTGACTGATATTAAAGGCTGTTTGTTTTTTTCTTCTGTATGAACATGTTGTGATTTTCTCTCCCCCCACCCCATACAGGGCTGAGCAATTACAGTATGTTCCTGAAGCACAGGCAGATGGGGTGGAAGGGTGGGCTGTGTTCCCCCATGTGCTCCATCTCCCTTCCCTACCACCCAAACTGAAATTTTCAACTAGCATTTCACAAATAACTGAATTCCTGGCCAGTATGCTGGGGAATTGGAATAAGAAGCCTGCTCTGGCCAGACGTGTTGGCTCATGCCTGTAATCCCAGCACTCTGGGAGACTGAGGCAGGCAGATAACCTGAGGTCAGGAGTTCAAGACCAGCCTGATCAACATGGAGAAACCCTGTCTCTACTAAAAATACAAAAGTAGGTGAGAGTGGTGGCACATGCCTATAATCCCAACTATTTGGGAGGCTGAGGCAGGACAATTACTTGAACCCAGGAAGTGGAGGTTGCGTTGAGCTGAGATCACACCATTGCACTACAGCCTGGGCAACAAGAGCGAAACTGCGTCTCAAAACAAACAAACAAACAAACAAGCCTGCTTTTCCTAGAATCATCTCTTCCGAAAAGGTAAATTTAGACCCACGGTCAGTGAATTACAAAAAAGAAGTCCTAAACTGGCAAAAGAAAAAAAAAAAAGGGAATTCTCTTCCATGAAGGGCACACAGGCATGCCACAACTAACTCTCTAAAAGCTCACTGGTGCCACCGGTGTCTTGGATGTCACACCCAGATGAAAACTTAGAGATCGAAACCGGAAGCTTCATCATTCCCGACAGTTCGGGTCAATTAACAGGGCTGCCTGGAAAACAGTGTTGAGGAGTCTGAAGATGCATTTGGATTCTGAAGAAAAGAGGACTGCCATCAACTGCTGATGCTCCATGGACACGAGGAGAAGGACGGTGGCTTGCATGCCACATGTTTGCTCATCCTCAGTCAGTACAGCACAGTGGTGCCCAGGGCCCAGGTCCACACTGGTTGGGAACTCATGCCTCAGGTATTGTGGCAAATAGAATAATGCCTCCCAAAGATATCCACATCTTAGTCCCTAAATCTGTGAAGATGTTGCCTTTCATTGCAAGGGGAATCTTGCAAGTAGGATCAGAGATCCTGAGATGGGGAGATCACCCTAGATTGCGTGGGTGAGCCCACACAGGATCCTTGTAAGTGCACACAGGTAGGTCAGAGTCAGAGAGAGAAGGTGATGGGATGGGGAAAATAGAGATTGAAGTGATGCACTTTGAACATGTAGTAAGGGACCGTAAGCCAAGGCATGCATGTGGCCTCTAGAAGCTGGAAAAGGCAAGGAAATTTATTCTCCCCTAGAGCTTTCAGAAGGAACCAGCCCTAAAATATCTTGACATCAGCCCAGTGAAAATTATTTTGGACCTCTGGCCTCCAGAAATATAAAAGAATAAGTGTGTGTGTGTGTGTGTGTGTGTGTGTGTGTGTGTGTGTGTTTTGTTTGTTTGTTTGAGATGGAGTTTTGCTCTTGTCGCCCAGACTGGAGTGCAGTGGTGCTATCTCAGCTCACTGCAAGCTCTACCTCCTGGATTCAAGTGATTCTCCTGCTTCAGACCTCTGAGTAGCTGGGATTACAGGCAACCGTGCCACCACGCCTGGCTAATTTTTTGTATGTTTAGTACAGACGGGGTTTCACCATGTTGGTCAGGCTGGTCCCAAACCCCTGATCCGCCTGCTTCAGCCTCCCAAAGTGCTGGAATTACAGGTGTGAGCCACCGCGCCCGGCCGTGTGTTGTTTTAATTACAGGGAATAAATCTGTGTTGTTTAAGTTTGTGGTAGTTTGTTTTAGCAGTAATAGGAAATGAATACAGCATGTTACTTATTCTGTGTGTCTCAGTCCCCATATTGAAAAAAAAAAAAAACCAGAAATAGTAATATCTACTTTCTGTGGAGATGTCAGGAAAATTAAATGTAATATAATATATGTAAATCACTTAGAATAGCATCTGGCACCCAGTAATTCTCAATGAATATTAGCTATGATTATTTCGATCCAACTGCTTTATTTTATGGGGGAGAACATTAAAATCCAGACAGAGAATAGAATGTACTAGAGGTCACAATGACACAGTGAAGAAATGAGGTCCATCCTAATGCTTTATTACTGAAGAGTAGCTCTGTGATTTATGAAAGGGACATAGGAGCTACAGAAGATTCAACGGTTCTAGGTCATGGAAGGAAAGGGGATGTAGTTTTGCCATGACTTTTGGTGGCAAAAATTGCAATTACTTTTGCATCAACCTAATAGACCCAAAGCACATTCAACAGCTGACTCTGATTTTCTACTGTCCCTGAACAAATCTACCTCTAATATCAACCCACCCTGAGAGCCACCTTGAATAGCTGCAGAAGTTAGGCTCCCCACTCTCCCTTTAACCTGGCGATGAGCTCTGCCTCCTTGAGCTAGATGCCAACAGTGAATGTGGAACATGCTTTGCCCACTGGGAGTCATTTGTCAGTGTTCTTGGTTCTCACTGTGCCTTCCCTCAGCCATCTACTCCAGACTCCTATGTTGGGTCTTACATTACCAGAACCTGTACTACTTTCAGAATCATCATTGCAAGCACCCCACTGCAACACCGCCTAGCATATTCCTCAGCTGCCATGGGACTGACCCCACTGCTTTCTCACTGGCCATCACACCGTCCTTGCCATCATCCCTTGCCTGCTGGCCCAGCCTGAATTCCACAGTCTATCATGATAATATCTGCAAGTACAATAGGCTCCAGGCTCTACCTGTGTCTCCCTTTGGCTTACTCACCTGGAACACCTTAAACTACAATCTCCTCATCTGCACTCAGCAGCTGAACCTTCCCAGAGACAAATGTATGATTGAGCTTATTGGTTTCACATTAAACTCAGGAGCACAAATCTCCACTGGGCACTCAGTCTGGTCAGGCAGCCTCTCTAAGTGTGTGTCCCACTCTTGGAGTGGTTGATCTCATATTTCTGGTTCCAGGCTAGAGGCAGTAGGCATAGAAATAAAGAATATAGATGCTGGAACCAAGAGACTCAAGTTCAAGTCCAAGCTCTACCATTTACCAGCTATGGGATCTTTATTGAGGAACTAACAATCTCTGGGCTTCAGCTTCCTCATCTGTTCTTCAAAATATTACATAAATTAATTCATAAAGATTTTGGAGCAGAGATAGGCATAGCATAAACACACCATAAGTAGAATCAATTATTATGATCTTTTCAACTTCTTGGGGTTCCATTCTCAACCTCTAATAACCTCACTTCAAATATCATTCAGAAAATAGAAGGCATCAGATGGAAACTTTCTTGTACTTCAACCACCAGATAAACAAACCCTCCAGCTCCACCATCCATTTTCTCTTTCCTCCTGCTGACACCAAGGAATTAACTGCTCCTTCTTTTGATGAAGGGCAATGTTTCCCCCACTTCACTTAGGGATTCCATTCCTATTTGACCATGACAGAAACCACAAGATACTGCTACACTTGGATGGGGCAGGGTCCTAATAGCTGCCCCTCCCTTCTAAGGTAAGAGAAACTTTGATTTTCAGCTAAGCACAGAGATACTAAAAACAAATGCTGTATTGCCCAGTCTCCTTTGCAGCTCAGCATGACTATGTGATCAGGTTCTGTAATGTGACTTGATAGAAACGGATGTGAATAACCTCTAGGGCACAGCCTTAGAAGGACAGCTTGCTCCTTTATTGCCCTTACTTCCATCCTGATGCTTGAAGTGTGGATGCAGGGGTATACTGTCCTGGACCCCCTAGACGAGGATCCTAGAGATGGAGGAACAAGCTGTATGAAGGGGTCAACTTTGTGATCAACCTTGTGTAGTAGAACAATCTTCTA
The DNA here is from genome assembly GCA_004027835.1 of Alouatta palliata. Taxonomy (NCBI): domain Eukaryota; kingdom Metazoa; phylum Chordata; class Mammalia; order Primates; family Atelidae; genus Alouatta; species Alouatta palliata. The sequence continues at coordinate 3,411 of PVKV010003600.1, read as the reverse complement.
GCCCTAGAACGATTATCTTGGGATACTAACTGCAGAGGAAATAACCTTCTTTCTTACTTAACCACTGCTATCCAAGATCTCCCTTACATACAGCCAGACCTACATACTAATTAATACTCAACTTCTCTTGGATTTCACTCCTCTGCATGCCCTTTCTCCATCTCCAAACTCTTAGACTGTACTACACAGAGCTCTGTGGCAAACACACATGCTCTGGTGGCTTCTATCTGTAAAAGGCACATTCTTGATTCCATTTCTTTACTCCTTTTCCAAGAAAAACTACCGAACATGTCATCAGCACAGTTCTACTTCCCTTCATCCACCTCTTTGCCTCACCCAAATTGGCCTCGCGAGTTCCTGAAGCCTCACTGGGACTGCTCTTTCTGAGGTTGTGGTTGACTTCTGTGTTACCAGTGCAGTGGTATCCTCCGTTCTCTAATCATTTAACTCCCCAACGCCTTTACACAGGGTGAGTTATTTCCCCTTTTGTGATGCACTCTCTTCTATAGCTTTTGAGACACCACAACCTCCTGGATTTCTGAGACACTGATCATCACTTGCTGAGGTCTGTCCTGCAGACCTTGACTTAGCAACGGTTGAAGAAATGCACTCACACACACTAGAATACAGTGAATCGAGTGGGCTAGGGATGGTCATCAGCTGCTCTCTGAGGGTGATTGCAGCTAACTGACAACTACTCCTTTTTCCTCCTCAAATTTATTCAGTATAGGTGTAATAACAGAGGTTCTAAGTCAATATGCTTGTGGATAATTAACATGGTTAAAAGAGTGATTTTATGAATGATAAAAGGTTTTGGTTCTGGAGCCCAAAATAAACGCTATTAATGGGTAACTCCCCTATAGCCTCCTCTTGAGAGGATCATCTAGCACAAAGTTTACATGAGTAAACAGAGACAAAGGAATGTGGGGTAAACAGACTTCACTGGGGAAGCTTTTATTATCTTTAATCTTCACTCTATGACTTAATGCTTTAATGTAAAAACTGGCTGCCTTCAGCCTGTTCTATAAGTTACTAAAAACCTTTTGGCCTTCCAAAAAAATTTAGACTGTATCTTTTCCTAATATTTCCCTTGATATTTTGCCATCCACCCCGAGTGAATCCTAACAACTTTCCTTCTGCCGCCTTTCCGATCAGCTCCTTCCTGGGGCTCTTCCCATGCTCCTGCTATGCAAATGACCTCAAGTTTTGGAGCGCCTCACTACTTAGTCTTAGGGCCCCTTCTCCCCTAGCTCAATATTCTCTCCCTAGGAGACATCCACTCATCACTTCCATTACTCCCTAGAGGAAGATACTCACACTTGTATTTCACCCCACATTGCTCCTGAGCTCTGTAGGCAAGCACCTGTAATGCCTAATAGACAGCTCCTTTTGAATGTCTCCAATGTAACTCATCCAAAACACAAGTCTTCATTTCTGGCATCCAGCACTGGCTACTGATGACTGTTTTCTATCCTATTAAATGGCACCACTACAATCAAACATCTGGGAATTCCCTTTCCAATCCATACAGTATCCCCACCCAACCCATACACAAATCAAGCCCCACTGGTTTTGCCTTGAAATCTACCTGGTAGCCTTCCCATTCTCTGCATGCTCCTTTCCACCACCTGTTCTAAGCTCCTATCCTCTTTCTTCCTGGACTACCCTTGTAATCTTAACTAGTCTCCCTTAACTCACTCCTGTGCCCTCTCAACCCATTCTCCAAACAGCAGCCAGAAAGATGTTTCAAACATGTAAAGATGACCACCATGTCATTCCCGAGTGTCCACTCCATCAGGACTTCCTGTAGCCCCTTCCTGCAGCATGTATAATTCTGCATGCCCTGACCTCCTCTCTAGAACCTTCTCTCACACCCCCTTCTTCCACTAGGCAGGAGTCACACTGGTCTTGTGACAGTTCCTAGAGCACACCAAGCTCTCTGCTTTATCAAGGGCTTTGCACTTGCTGCTCCCACTGCCTGGAATGTTCTCCCCTGACTTCCTTTTAATCCTTTAGATCTCAGCTCAAATGCCACCTCCTCAAAGTGGTTTGCTAGGACTGTCCCTGCCATCCTTTATCATTTAAGAAATCCTTTATGGCTCATTTATCACATCTACTTTTTTTTTCTTTTTTTTTAAATTTATTTTACTTTTGGTGCATACTATATCTGGCATTTCTCCCCATGTTATCCCTCTCCACCCTCCCCTCCCTCCCCACCCCCAGTTATCTCTCCCCTACCCCCCTAACCATCCCCTGTGTGATGCTCCTATCCCTGAGTCCACATGTTCTCGTTGTTCAACACCCACCTATGAGTGAGAACATATGGTGATTGGCTTTCTGTTCTTGGGTCAGTTTGCTCAGAATGATGGTTTCCAGATTCATCCAAGTCCCTACAAAGGACACGAACTCATCGTTTTTTATGGCTGCGTAGTATTCCATGGTGTATATGTACCACATTTTCTTTGTCCAGTCTATCATTGATGGGCATTTGGGTTGGTTCCAGGTCTTTGCTATTGTACACAGGGCTGCAATGAACATACGTGTGTATGTGTCTTTACAGTAGAATGATTTATAGTTCTTTGGGTATATAACATCTTTATTTCTGCCTTCATTTCATTGTTTATCCAGTCAACATTCAGAAGCAAGTTGTTCAGTTTCCAAGTGGTTATGTGGGTTTGAGTGTGACCAGGGTCAAAATGAAGGAAAAAATGCTAAGGGCAGCCAGAGAGAAAGGTCAGGTCACCCACAGAGGGAAGCCAATCAGACTCACAGCAGATCTTTCAGCAGAAACTCTACAAGCCAGAAGAGAGTGGGGGCCAATATTCAACATCCTTAAAGAAAAGAACTTTCAACCCAGAATCTCATATCCAGCCAAATTAAGCTTCATAAGTGAAGGAGAAATAAAATCGTTTATGGACAAGCAATTATTGAGAGATTTTGTCACCACCAGACCTGCCCTACAAGAGCTCCTGAAAGAAACACTAAGCATGGAAAGGAACAAGTACCAGTCACTGCAAAAGCAAACCAGTTGGCAAAGACCAAAAATGCAATGAAGAAAATGAGTCAACTAATGAGAAGGAAAACCAGCCAGTAACAAAATGGCAGGATCAAATTCACACATAACAATGTTAACATTGAATGTAAATGGCCTAAACGCCCCAATCAAAAGACACAGACTGTCACAAGGTCAAGAGATCGAGATCATCCTGGCCAACATGGTGAAACCCCGTCTCTACTAAAAATACAAAAAATTAGCTGGGCGTGGTGGTGCACACCTGTAATCCCAGCTGCTCAGGAGGCTGAGGCAGGAGAATTGCTCAAACCCAGGAGGCAGAAGTTGCAGTGAGCCGAGATTGTGCCACTGCACTCCAGTCTGGCGCCTGGCGACGGAACGAGACTCTGTCTCAAAAA